>JAWQFY010000281.1:0-38771 GCA_037055185.1 Capillidium rhysosporum | reverse complement strand
TATAAAAAGTAAATATATAATTTATTAAAAATATATTTTTTTAGTTTTTATTTTATTTTAATTATTTTTAAAATATAATATCTTTTAATTTTACTAAATTAAAAAATAGTAAAAGCTATATAATTTTTTTTAAATTATTTTTTATATTTAATACTATAAAAATTATATATTTATTAATATTATAAGCTAATTATTATTATTAAAATTATTATAGTATTTTAGTATTTTTTTTCTATTTTTAGATAATTATAATCCTTTTTATTTATTTAATATACTTATTAATTTTTTACTTAATATATATATATATTTTATAATAACTATAATAAATTTAATTTAATTATTAAATAGTTTAAAAAATTATATTTTTTTATTTATATTAAGTTAGTAATATATATAAATAAAGTTATATTATACTATTAACTATTAAAATTTTAGCTTTAATTATTAGAATAGTATATATACTATTGTTTTTAAATTCTAATTTTTAACTTTTTTAGTTAAATTTACTTTAATTTATTATTATTAAATATTATTTTTAGATATATATAAAATTAGTATATTTTTAAAAATACTTATTTTAAATTTATATAAAATTCTAGTATAGTTTTATTAAATACTTAAGTTTATTATATTATATACTATTTATATTTATATATACTTATAGTATATTTAGTTTTACTTATTATTGCTATTATTATAGCTTAATTTATTTATATTAAGCTAACTTTAAAGCTTTTTATTTTATTATTTATTTATATAAACTATTTATAATAAATATTTACTATTATTTATTAGTAAATAGTTTTTATATACTAATTAATAATTAATGTAAAACTTTAATATAATTTTATTTTTTTATTTTATAATTATAATTTTAGTTAATTATAAAAATTTTTAACTTTTTTATTTTAGTTTATTAAATAAAAACTTATACTTTTTATAAGTACTATTTTTACTTTTTTTAAATTATTATAAATAGTGATTAAAATATATATTATTTTTATTATAATAATAGTAATAAATATAAACTAGAAAAAAAAATTAAAATTATAGCTATAGAAAAACTACAAATAATATTTATTTATAATAAAAAAATAAATAAAATTTTACTAAATTAAGTAAAAAGTTAAATACTATAAAATAAGCTTTAAGCTAACTTTAAAAAAATTTGTATTTAAATGTAATATTAAAAATTAGATTAAAAAGTCTTTTAAAATTAAATCTAGTTCAAAAATAATATTTTCTATTTAGTAAAAAGTGTATCAATACTAAATATATTTAAAAAAAATTAAACTTATATATATAATTTATAGATTATATAGACTACTATATTTGGAATTAGATTATTAATTTAGATTATTTTTTTCTAATAAATATAAATAATTAAATATTAAATATATAGTATTAAGTTAAATTTATTACCTATTTTAATACTTAAAATCTTCTTTTAGTATTAAATTAAATTAAGGTAATACTATTTAATTATTTAGTTTTAAAAGTGATTATATATTTTTATTTAAATTATTAAAATATGTTAATTTTAAATTAAATGATAAATAGTTAATATTTGTTTTTTTTTGCAATAATGTTTCCAATATATGCTTTTTAATATTTTCAACTTTACTAACTATATATAAATACTGACACAATTTTAATATAAATTTTAAAGTTGTTTTTTAATTAAAAAATTAAACTTATTTATTTAAATAGTTTTATTCTAGGATATAACTATTTCAGAATAATGGAAATAAAATAAATATACGTTTATGCTAGATCATAGATTTTTAAATAGTGATACATTATCTATAACTAAATAGAATAAAATTTTAATTAAGCATACAAATCTAAATTCAATAAAATTGTTTAAAGTAAAATTTAAAAATAAATAAATAAAATATATTAATAGATTTTAAATAAAATAAATGCTTCTTTTCTTAAGAACCTCCGTTTTAGATATATAATATACATCAAGTAAATAAAACTATTTGTTTTGCTTAAATTTTAGAAATATTGATTTATTTAAACTAATGATTTGTTGCTATATTTGTATTCCCAGCTATCCGTAAAAATAAATAGCAAAATTAGCTTAAAACCACTTACAACGAAATAACGAACTTATGTAAAGTGAAGAGGATCTTTAGTTATTGAATCTAGCTGGGATTAGAAAAAGTACAATAAAAGGAGTTGAACCTTAGCTAAATTAACGCTATTAAATGTATTAAAATAACTATTTTAGAGAGACATAGGAGGTGATTTTAGTCCAGCCCATCCCTTCCTTATTTTTAAAACAAGGGGCTGGATTCGGAAAACACTTCGTACACTACTTTCACGAATTCCCGAATTCTGACTAAAGCTGGGGAATTATAGAAAATTAAAGCTTGAAAATCTAGAAATTACATATTTTATAGTATAAAAGCAGTCAACCTTTTCGTAAAAAAGAACAGTAAAAATAATAAAACAACTAATATTATGAAATATATTTACTTAATTTTTGCAGTGCTTACTTCAACTAATTTAGTGCTTGGACAAAATTGTGCTAATCCGGTACGTCGTCAAGAAATCCGACAACTTTTACCAGCCCAGCGTACCAGATTCTTCAACGCAATAAAGAATTTGAGAACTTTCGGTGGAGTGGATGCATTTTCACAATCCTGTTCCACCCATTTAACCTATCAAAGTTCAGCTCATGGAGTACCGGCATTCTTACCTTGGCATCGAGAATATTTGAAACGGTATGAAAACGCTTTGAAGAAGGTAGATTCTACTATTGTGCTTCCCTATTGGGACTGGTCTAAAGATTCGCAGGACCCCGAAACATCGCCAATTTTAAGCATTAGCTACTTCGGTGGTAATGGGAGAAGTATTGACAACTGTGTGACTACCGGTCAATTTGCCAACTGGCAGATGACGGTGCCCAACCGCCATTGTTTGAAACGTGACTACGATTCTGGAAATCAAATCTCCTCGTTCTACTCACCTGAATCTTTGGAGTTAATACTACAAAACTCGAAGGACTATGACACCTTCAGGAAAAGGTTGGAAGGAGTACCACACGGATCCGTACATGTGAACATCGGTGGTGATGAGGGTGATTTTTCAACTATGTACTCTCCCAATGACCCTATATTCTACTTGCATCACGCCTTCATTGATATGCTGTGGGCCGAGTGGCAAGCTAGGTACACTTCTGCAGCTAATACATACACCGGTAGAGTAGGTAGTAGAACGGTTTCTTCTAGTGATAACTTAGCTCCATTCAACGTACGAGTTTCTACTACTTTCAACACCCGATCGACCAATTACTGTTACTTCTACGATCGGTTTTCTGTCAAAATACCCAAGACTGTCGCCCCCACCTTAACACGTAGAGCTGATACTACCGTCTACATGGGAAATGACAAGAGTTTACAAAAGATTATAAACAACTCGACGGCGAACTTAATCACACCGGAAATTAAAAATAATTTGGTAAGAGGTAGAGGATACCGAAGAGTTAGAATTAGTCCTATCGATCGCTCCAGAAAACGTACTATACGTACTCCTAAACCTTTACCCGACTCCTACCTTAGAAGAAACAATATTGACGTAGATATGGTCCGACAGATCGAAGCGGAACTTAACTTAATGACTGAAATCTATAACGCCGATACTTCTTATACTCCAGTAGCCGATATCAAGTCGTAAATTTAGGCATTTCTTGTACAAACTAATAAATACTTTTTTTCTTATAAATTTTTAATTAAATAACGATTTACACCTATTTGCTTTTGCTAGAACAGATCATATTCTCTTTTAGGAGTAACTGTTTTTTCCATTTAGTCAAAACCTTGTTTTAAATATAAGAAAAAATTAAACTTGCTATTTTATAATCAAAACCCTTTTGGTAAAATTTTACAGGTTCAATTTTATAATTTTTACAAATTTAGCTTAATTAAGCAGAGATTAAAAAGTGAAATTAAATTCTAAATGATTTGAAGTTATCATTTTATAGTTTATAAATTTTAAAGCTTAAAACTCGCTGTTGAAATTTAAAGCACTTATTTTTAATTTACTGCTTTTTTAATGAAAACTCCTACAGTACTTTTTGATCAATTTTAAAAAAAAACGATAAGTTTAGTCGGGTTTTCCTATGTAGTACTTTCTCTATCAGCTCCTTCCCATTTTCCTTCTGATGTTCTCTCCTTAACACTGTCAAACCTGTCCTCTTTCTCCAGTGCCCTTTCCCTCTCTGCTGTTGGGATTCTAGTTAGCTCACTCGTCTGGTAGGTTCACCACTTACTTATTGAGATATCATTTGGCTCATGTTTTTCCTCCTCTGATCCTACATCTAGATAATTTATTGGAAATCTTCATTTCGCCATAAATTTTGCTTTCTTTTACTTGTAATTTCTGAAAAAAGCAAAAGCTTTAATTAGAAAGTTTTAGGGTCTTGATTTTCCTCCTTTTTCGCTTCTGTGTAATACAATTGTGTTATTCCGATAACAGCCCTAAAATTTATTCATTAATTAATGTTACAGCTAAAGGCTGAAAAAATTCAAGATTTTCCATATATATACCAATTTTACTATTGAATAATCTATAAAGTTGAATTGAACAGCTCAAAATGAAACTATACTATACACCTATTACATAGATAGCCAGCTATTTTTAAAAGTAACTATTTCTTATTTTTAATATATAATAACTTAGAATTTCTGAGTGAAAAAATATATAATTTTAAAATATAAGATATCTGTATTATATTTAAATTTTAAATATAGCTAAAATTTTATAAATATATTTACAAATTAATATTAATATAATAAATTATATATATATATATAGATTGAAAAAATTAGTTTACAAATTAAGAAAGATAAAACTTTAAATTAAATAAAGAATAAATTAAAAAGTATCTTCATTAATGTATATCTTTTTAAAATATAACATTATAAATATAAATAAAAAACATACTAAAGATTTTGTAATATTTTTTTATAATATTAATATAATTATGTGATATTAATAATATTTAAGTAATAAAATAGTATATTTAAATTTTAACTTTAATTAATCTTAAAGTATTAATAGAAAATAAAGTTAATAAGTTAAAATTTATATTTAAAAAAGTAAAAAGAGAAAATATCATTAATAAAAAAAATTATTAATTTATAGCAAGTTTACTTTAAAAAATATTTTTTAATATTAGAAAACAATAATAGTATTATTAAAAATAGTTTTTAATTAATAAATAAAATAAAATATTAAAATTAAGTTTAGCATATAGTTAAAATTTATATATTAGTTTAACTTAGTAAAAAATATATATTAATTTATTAGAATAAACTAATAGTTTTTACAAATATTATAAATAAATCTATAATAGCTATTTTTAAATAAATTTATATAAATATTAGTTAAAAGTTATTTTTAATTTATATTAAATATATTAAAAATAATATTTATAATTTTAAAATTATATTTTAAAAGTTAATTCTAATATTATTTTAATATTTTAAAGTATAATTAACAATATAGTTAAATATTTATAATTATTAGTTATAAATATAATAGTTTTAATATAGTATAACTATATTGTTTTTTTTTAATAAGGCTAAAATGCTATATAATTTAGTTGTTTTTTTACTAATTAAAGTTAAAACTTAAATAAAAATAAAATAAAATAAAACTTTATATTGTAAAGTATTATAAGCTTACTTTTTATATTATTTACTAAATACTTATTTTTTAAATTTATTTTTTTATTTTATTTTTAATACCTAGCTTAAAAAAAATAAAACCCAAGTATATAAAAGATTTAATAAAAATTTTAACTATAATAATATATACTAGTATACTAATATTATATATTAAAAAATTATAATATATATATATATATTAATAATATACTTTAGAAATTATATATAATATAATAAAGCTATATTTTATTATTTTATAGCATATTTTTACTATATTGAAATTTATAATTTTTTAACTTTTAGCAAAATTTTTTTAATAGATTTACTTTTTAAAAAGTAAAAAGCTATAGAAATTAAATAGTTAAAAGATAATAAAACTAGAAAATAATAAAAATAAAGTATAAATTAAAGTAATATATATATATATAATAATAATAAACTAAGCTAAATTTAATAGTTTTATTAATATTAACATTTATTATTAAACTAGAAGTATATTTTCAATTAATTAAGTAATAAAAATAAAAAAAAATAAATAAAAACCAAAAATTTTTTTTAATAATTATAGCTATAATTACTATTAACTAAATTTTATATATATTTAATATAAATTAATTTTCAAAATTGCAATTTTAAACTAATGTATTTTAATTAATATTAAAAAAAATAATAATAAATTAAAAAAAACTAAAAATATAAACTAAAAAGAATTTTCTAAAGTTTTTAATAAAATTTTTCTTAATTAATAATTTTTTTAAGTTTTAGTAAATACTTTATATTTTTTAAATACTAGTAGTAACTTTAGTAATTTAGATATTATTATTATTAATACTTTTAATTTTATTAATTTATTTAAGTTAAAAAAATAGTATTATAAAAAAGCTACTAAAAGTAGATAAATATAAAATAAACAAATATATAATATTTTTAGTTTAGTTTAAAATTATAGCTAAATATTACTAGCATCCTTTTAAATTTATATATTTTCTAAAAGCTTTTTTTAAAATTTTTTTTAATATAATTTTTTAAAACTTTTATATTTGCTATTATATTTTAAAATTTTACAAAATATAAAATAAAAACAAATTATAAAAAATTATTTTATTTAAAAGTAAAAAAATTAAATTTTTTTTTAATAAAGTTAAAACAATTAATTTTTAGCTTTTTATATAAACTTTAAATTTTAGTTTATTAAATTTAAACTTATAAGTTAGCTTTAAAATTAAATTTTAGCCTAATTAAGATTTAGATAAGTTAATACTTTTTTAAAATTAATTTAATATTATACTAATATTAAATTATTTTTTATTTTAATATATAATATTTAAAACATTATAAAATTAATATCTATTAATTTGCAAACTAAAGCTTTTAGTTATTTTATTATTATTATAGTATAATTAATTTATTAAGTTTTTGAAAATTATTGTTATTATTATAAATATACTATATAAATAGTATATTACTTTTTTTAATAACTTTTTTCATTTTTTAAAGTTAAATAAATTTTAGTAAAATTTATCAAAATATAATAAAATAAATTAGCTAATATTAGTATTATATTTAAGCTTTTATTTATATTTTTAATATATAAATTTATCTAAAAATTGTATTTTTAGTTTATAATAACTAAATAAATAATTAATAAATTAACTTTAAATATTTTATTTAAGTTTTAGCTTAGTATACTATTTTGTTTTATTAAATATAGTTTAGCAACATTTCTGTATCTTTATTTTTTATAAAATTGTATAGATTTGATTAAATAGAAGAGTTAGATATTTGCAAATTAAATAAGTGATAATCTTATTCTAATAGTAATTAGAAAATTACTAAGAATATTTTTAAAATTTTGTGGCTATATAAGGATTATATTTTTTAAATTACATAAAGAAAATATGTAGAATGTGACCAAGATTAGGAATACTCTAGATCAGTGGGATGGTGTTAATAAGGACAATGGAAATTGGATGGTTGTTGCAAAAATCTCTTATACAACCAAGATAAATAATTTAAATTTATTATTATTATTATTATTATGGTTTTTATATAAATTAAGTAATTTGTTTTATTTATTCTATAAAATGTCAGAGGATGAAGAATGGCATGCGTCAGCAGACAAGGACAAGGAAGAAAAGACTAAGGCAGCCCTGAAGGGTTTAATAATGGCTTATGAGACTTATATCCAGCCACTTACATTATATCCTTAATCCGAGGTGATGGTGTCAAGCTCAATCGTTCTTGCTTAGTTTTTGGTTTTATAGTTCCTAAAAATACTAAGGAATAACCATTGCCTCCTGTATCGGAGATCTAACCTTTAAAATTTCCAACTTCTACATTTTAGTGCTGGCTAACTCGAATAAGTTGTCCCGAGATTGTTTTTGTCGGAATATTTATTCCCAGAGGGAGTAATACTCCGAAGCAAAGAAAAAAAAGGATTTTTAAAGCGAGTTAGTAATCCAACTAGGTAGTATTTTCTGAGGAGGCCTTGGCTGGAAGGTGGAAACTTTATATTATTATATATATATAAATATATAGCTTATAATGAGTTTATAGCTAATTAGTAATATACATCTAAATATACTAAGTATTTTGTGAATAGAAAATATATAAAAATTATCTAAATGATAAAAAAATAATTAAACGTCACCCTTGATATTAAAATTAACCAAAATTAGGTTATAAGGGATTCTGTTGAAACAAAGCAGTAAAATTACAATCAACAGATATATATTTCAACTTTAAGTTTTAAGTTTTAAAACCTCAATACTTTACCAAAATAGTTGAGATGGAAATATAGAAACTTCAAAACATATAATTTATAATTTCAAAGGTTAAAATTAGCTTAATTAAGCTAAATAAGCAAACATTTTAAAATTTATCTGCAAAACTTTATAGAAAGGGGTTCAATTAAATATTGTTAAATTTAATTGTTTTTCATATATATAAATTATTTCCGGAAATACACTTTAAAATTAGGGTATAAAATTAAAGTTAATTTAATAAATGACTTAAAAGTCGACTTTACTACCGAACCGTTAATAGCGAAAATGGCTCTAAGAATAGATTTTACTAGCTATAACGTCCCCTATTAACTTCAAATGTTGGCTACAAAATTTAAGCGTATACCGACACTCTATTTATAACTTGAAAATAAGTTAACGTGAAATAGTAGTTTGTAAGTGTATACTAATTGTTTTAAATTGGTTGCTATACTTATAAACTGTACCGATCGATTTTAACTGAAATTCTAATGCGTTTTCACCCCAACTCAAAATGATGGCTACTACTTAAATTATTCAGCCTATAAGACATAACGTTTCGGTAGGTAAAGTATATAAAAACAAAATATTTCGTTCCAACCAAAAGGTTTCCCCAGCCTTGTTTAAAGCTTGGTAGGTTGGGGTAAAAAGTATATTATAAAGAGTACAGGTAAAGTATAGGAGAGTGGGTAGGGGTACATGTAAATATAGGGTAAGTAACTTTCGGGTAGTAGTAAGCTAAAAATATGTTAAGGAGTAAAGCGAACAGGCGTATATAAGGAGGAGGGAAGGTAATAAAAGTAACTATAATTAACTCGTTGTTTTATAATTACACCCCTAATAGCAACACTTCTAAAGAATAATAAATAATGAATTTTATATTTGTATTAATAACCTTAATATTCTTATGCACTAGTTGCGTTAAAAGTCAAAGTTGTTCGAACGTAGTACGTCGACCTGAGATCCGGGAACTATCGTCAGAACAGCTGAAAACTTTTTTGAACGCTATAAAGCAACTTACCGATCTAGACCAAGTTAACATATTCGAACAAAGTTGTGGTGATCACTTGAATTATGCCAGCTACGCACACGGTGTACCTGCCTTCTTCCCTTGGCACCGTGAATTTTTACGTAGGTTCGAGTTACAGCTACAGAAAATAGATTCTAGTATTATCTTACCTTATTGGGACTGGAGTATTGATTCGCAACACCCCGAAAAATCGATTATATTTACCGACGCTTACTTCGGTGGGAACGGTAGATCTAGTGACAACTGTGTAGTTGACGGGCAATTCGCTAACTTCCAAGTTAGTGTACCTTCCAAACACTGCCTCAAACGTGATTTTTCTAATGGGGATAAAATAGCAGCTCTCTACTCTCCAGAAGCTTTGGAAACGATATTGAGGAACTCCAAATCGTATGATCAGTTCCATAATACTGTGGAGGGTGCACCACACGGTTCAGTTCATGTTAATATTGGTGGTAACAACGGTGATTTCTCTACTATGTACTCCCCTAACGACCCTATATTTTACTTACATCATGCTTTCATCGATTTACTGTGGGCAGAATGGCAAGCTAGAAATCCGGATCTAGCTAATACTTACAGTGGTCAAGTTGATGGCCAAGAAGTTAGTGAATCTGATAAATTAGTACCATTTGGCGTACCAGTATCCCAAGTTTTCGATACAAGAGCTCAAGGTTACTGTTATTACTACAATCGATACGGCTCTAATGTTCCTGAAGTACAACCAACTACCGATAACAGCAACTTAAAGAGAAGATCTTCATCAGCTGCTAGGTCCTTACTACATGACTCTAAGAACAGCACTAAGCATAATTATAGTTCGATTCTCGGTTCTAAAAGACGTGGTCATATCAACAAAGGTCATAAGTTTAACAAATATAAAGTACGTCCAACCGATAGAAATACCTACAAAGTTATCCGAACTCCTAACCCGCTACCCGAATACTTTATAAAGATGAATAATTTAAACTTGCAACAGATTCGACAAACTGAAGATGAACTTGCAGGCCTTGTCGAATCTCTAAATACTTTGGTGGATTTCGTACCGTTGGCTAAAATCATTTAATGGATCTTTTAGTTTAATTTTCAATTTGGAAGCTGCGCTTCTAAAAATAAGTAGTTTCAATAAAATTTATGTGTTTTTTATTTTAATTTCCATATATAGGGAAAACAGTAAATTCCCAATTTTGGTTATAAAATTTATCAAAAAATATAGCAAAAAAGGATAGTTAAAAGCGAATCATTAAATTTATATATAAACTACAACTACTAAAATTTCGAAAATAAAACTTTACCAAACCATTTTAATTAAAAAATGGTATTATTGTAAATTTGTAATCTTTAATATTAAAAGGTAAACTGGGCTTAGTTGGGTTAAAAGTGCCAAAATTATCAATTGAATCTCCAAATTTTATCAAGGATTTTGTTTAAAAAATGGCAAATTCCCTCCTCCCATTCTCTTTTTCATTTACCTGTCACTATTCTCCCTCTTTCATCCTCTGTTCACTCTCTTTAATCCTGTATTTTTTAACTTTTATTATATATTTTAGTAATAAAGCAATTGTGTCAACTTTCTGATCTTTAAGTAAAAAAATTATTTATTTATTTTGTTTTTTAACATATAGATATCATATTCTATTTATTTGTTTAAATTTTAAGTTTAAAAAAGTTGCTTGTTTTGTATATATTTGTAAATTTATAATTTATTAATAAATATTGTTTTTATAAAATTTAAGAAAAATATAACTTTTAATAGTTAAGGTAATAATTTTTTAAATTTATATAAAATTATCTTTTAAAACAAAAAGCTTTATAAAATTTTTTAATATTTTAAAAAAGTATTTGACTAAAATTAAATATATATAATATTTTTTCTATTATTTATACTTTATATATTAAAGAGTATTAATTAAAACTTTGTTCAAAAAATTAAAAGGCTAGGTATTTTAAAGCTAAACTACTAATAATAAAATTTTTAAAATTTTAAAAAAAATGTCATAATGTTTAACTGCTTTTTATTTTATAAAAAATAATATAAATATAATTAAATTTAAAGTTTTATTAAAAATGAAATAAAAATAATTATATATATAAAAGTATATAAAATAATTTAAAATAAATATATTTTAAAATAAAAATATATAATTTAAGTTAAAACTTAATAATAGTTTTAAAAAAAAAGGAGAAAAATTATAATTAAATATAAAAATTATTATAAAAAAGTTAATAAAAAAAATTTCTAAAAATAAAATTATTTAAAGAATATAGATAAATTTTATAAACTATTTTAAATTTTTTTATTTTTTATTTTAAAACTATATAAGTATATTTATGTTTTTTTTACTAATAGTATATATTATTAATAAATTTTATTTTATTTTAATTATAAAAACTATTTAAGCTTTTCTAAAATTTATTTTATTATTATTAATACTTTATATAGCTATTTAAAATTATTTATATTACTATATGTTTAAAACTTTTATAAATATATATTTTTATTATTTTAAATTTATTTATTTTAAATATTATTAATTTTAACTTTGAGTTTAATGCTTTAATTTTTTAAAAACTATATTTAAACTATTTAAAAACTTTATTTAGCCTTAAATTTTTATTTTATACTTTTTAAATTAGTTAAATTTAGCTTTAATAATATAATTAAATTTATTAATACTTAATAAATATTATAGTTTATTTATTTTATAATAAAGTATTATATTAAAAATAGCTTTATTTAATTAAATAATAATTTTGTATAATTATTAAGCTAAGTAATATTATATTTATAAATGCTATAAATACTAATTTTTATATTTTTAATAATTTTTTATTTAAATCTAATATAATTTTTTTTTTAAAAGATAAAAATTATTATAAATATATTTAAAATATTTTAATTAGTTATATAAATTCTAGTTTATTAAAACTTATTTATACTAATAAAATAATAAAAGTAGTCAAAAGTTATAATTTTATAATAAAACTATTAAGTTTTTAACTAAATTTAAACTAAAAAAACTTTATTATTTAGTTAAATAAAATTTTACTTTAAAATAAATATTAAAAGTTATATATAAAATATAATATATTTATATAATTAGTTTTATTTATTTAAAAATAAAATAAAATAAACTTCTATATTAAGTAAAAATAAAAGCTATTAAAAAAATAATATAATGATATTAACAAATTACTTATTTAAATAGATTATAATTTAAATTTAATTATTTAATAAATAAGTATATTTTATTAAGTATTATATTATTAATAAAACTTTAATTTAATATTTTTTTACTTAGTAAAATATTAATTACTTATTTTTAAACTGTTATTTACTAGCTTTATATTTTATATTTAATTTATTAATAAAGCTTTAAATACTTAAATATGTTTATAATAAAATTTATAACTAACTAAATATTAAATTATAAACTTTTTTTATATTATTGTATAATATTTTTTATTTATTTTAATTTAATTTTTTAAATATATTAAATCTATATTTTATATAAAAAAATATTATAATCTTTTATTTAAATACTTTATTTATATTATATATATATATATTTACTATTAAAAAATTTATCTTTTTTATTATATATATAGTAAACTAACTATTTTATATATATAACTTAGTTAATATTGTTTAAAAAATAGCTAATATAAATATTAGTATTATTATTTATTAAATTATAACTATTATTATATTTTTATTAATAATAATACTTATATTATACTAGTTTTTTAATATATATTTATAAGTAGATTTTTATTATTTATAATTACTATATTACTTTAATATTTTATATTATATAATATAAATATTAACTTTAATAAGAAATTATAAGCTTAATATTATATAAATTAGCTAAAATTTAAAATAAACTTGTTAAAAAATAAATTAAATAATATATTATTAATTATAAATAAAGTTTTATATAGTTAAAAATATAATATTTAGTTTTTAATATAATATTAGTAGTAAACTTTATATTATAAAATATAAAATATAATAATGCTAAAATAGCTACAAATATAATTATATATATATAAAAGTTAGAAAATAGTAATAAAATAAGTTTAGCTTTATTATTAACTATAGTAACAATAAGTATAAAAGTCTATAAATAATATAGGTAAGTATAATTAATAATAATTTTATAAAAAAATTTAATAAAATTATTTATATATTCAAAATTATAAAAAGTAAAATTTATAAGAACTATAAATTAGCTAATAGTAAAAAATTAATTAAATTTAATATTTAAAATTTATAGTAAAGAATAAAGGTATTTATAAATTTAAATAGCTTTAATTATAATATTTAGTTTTTAGTATAATATTAGTAATAATTTTTATATTATATAGTATAAAATACTATAATGTAAAAATAGTACTAAATATAAGTATTTATATAAAGAAGTTAGTAGATAGTAATAAAATAATATTAGCTTTATTATTAATTATAGTAGTAACAAATATAAAAGCCTAATAAGCAATATAAATAAGTAAAATTAATAATAATTTAATAGTAAAATTGATGTGTATTTATATATAGTTTAAATTATAAGTAGTAATAGCTATAAAAACTATAAAATATTTGATAGTAAAAAAGTAACTAACTCTAATATATAGGATTTATAAAATAAGATAAAAGTATTTATAATTTTAAATAACTTCTATATTTTTAAAAAAATAGAAAAATAAAAATAAAAAATTTACTATTATACAGTAAAAGTAGCTTTATAAGCAATTTTATATAATTTAAAATAATTTTATAAAAAGTTAAATTATTAGCTATTATAATTTATTATATATTAATATTATAAAGTTTTTAATTAATTAGTATTAATAGCTATACTAAACTTATTTTAAAATGTTAAACTTATAAAGTTGTTAAAATAAATTTGTAAAATTTTATTATTTAAAATTAGTAGAAAAAAATAATAAAAACTAAATAGGCTTAAAAAATAATTATTATAATTATAAAGTTACTAAGTAATAAAATATAATATTAATATTTTTAATAAAATAAAAAAATTAAAAAAAACTAAAATATATAATATTTAAGTATATTTTACTATTTAGTAATAGTAGCAGTTTTATAATTAATTTTTTTAAAATTTAAGCTATTATTTATTATAATATATAGAGTATTTAAGTTATAAATTTTTTTATTAATAGTACTAATAGCTATACTAAATTTAATAAGTTTTTAAGTAAAAAATATTAGAATAAAAAATATATCTTTGTTTAAAATTTTGATCATATTATTAAAATAGAATTAAAAAATTAAAAATCAAATAAGCTTAGAAAAAAAAGTAAAAATAATAATTATTATTATAAAGTTAGTAACTTATAAAGTTGCTAAGTAATAAAATATTACAAAAAAAGTTAAAAAACTTAACTAAAATTAATTTTAACATTTTAAAATATTTTCATTTTTTATTTAAAAATAAACTAAAAAATATCTATTTTATTTATATAAATATAAAACTGCTACTACAATCTATTTTTTAATTTAAAAAGATTTTATTTATAGTTACTTTATTATTTTAATATTATTTTAATATTATTTTTAATAAAGTTAAATTTATTTATTTTAATAACTTTTTAGTCAATACTTTGTCTAATAGTAATTAACTTTAACTGTTCAAAACTAATCTTAATAGTTAATATTATTTATATAATAGTATATAATCCCTTTTAGTACATTATTTTTAAGCAAAATTTCCAAAATAACTTTTTTTATAAATCTTAAAGATAATTCCTAATAGATTATATGTCACTATATATTTTATATATTTCTATTATTTTTCCAAAATGTGCTTTGAAAAAAAATTAGAGACTTATTGCTAAATTTAATATATATCTAAAAATGAAAGCTTAAATTTGTAAAAGAATATAAAATATATACAGTTAAAAATTTCATAAGAAATCCAAAAACCAAATTTTAAAAGGACATTTTTAATATTGATTAGTCATATATATCCCCAAAACCTTTCAAAACTCATTGATAAAAACAAGCTATAGTTTGGTTGCTTTTCTCAATTAATTTCTTTTGATAGGATGCTCAGCTTTTAACCTGTTATGACAAGAATCCATTCCATCTGAAAACTCTTGGAGATAGTTGACTGCTTTCTTCCTCTTTTCTCTAAGCCTTCTAACTGTGTTTGCCATCTCCATAGTTAGATGTTCAACATCTGGATTGGTGGAAATCCCATCTAACTTCATAAGACCCCCTAATAACACTTCATTACACATTAAGTATTTATCTTCCAACTTTTTACGTTCAGATACGTAGTTAGGATCTTGATAACTTGGTGATGTATAAAGACTGCAGAAATTTTGACATTGGTCAGAGTATGTTTGTAAGACTGATTGAACTTTCTGGAAGGTTTCTGTCTTTACAGTTTCAATTAAAGTACCAGTCTTCTTCTCAAACAATTGTTCTGAACTTTCAGTTGACGTACTATCACTAGTAGTTTGTTGTGCTGATTTGGGCTCGGATTGAATGGTTTCTTTCTGAGTTGGTTTTGAATCAGTTGAAATATTAGCAGTCTCATGGCCCTAAAATTACAAAAATAAAATTATGTAATCAGTAAATTAATTTACAAATGTAACAATATTTTACAGTAATAGGTAGCATCAAAATTTTACTGCGTTCATTTATTCCGTAGGCTGCCAAAGTACTGTTATCATCTTTCATCAAAGCTATATTAAAATAATATTAAAATAAAATTTGTAAGCAATTTTTTTACCGCCACTGCATATCAGACGAATTTGTTGGTACGGCACTCTAAGCTGCTTTACACAATCCAACTTTAAATCTTTTAAAGTAAATTTGAATAGATCTTCCTCGTTTAACAAGTTAGGCAACATGTTGTAGCGGGTGCGATTGTAATATAATGGGATTGGCATCTTTATTTCGAGTTTTTAATATTTACTAGTAGTTGCAAATCTAATTTTTAAAATCTAAGCTCAACTCTTATTTTCAGTCAGCAAAAGCGACTTCCTTCGAGTTTGTTCGGCTTGGTTTTAGATCGTTTCTGATGATGGGAGCAAAAAATTCTAGCCAATTAAGATTAGTACTTAAAGCATTTGAAAGCTCACAAACGCTTATACTAATACATGCAAAAGTTATTTACCCACAAAAATATACGGAGAAATCTCAAAGCTTTTCAACCAATTTTTAAGTTTTCGGATGATTTGTAACGCTTACCAATACAAACAATGTCAACCAACACCACTACTGAGTATAAAAGCAGATAAGAAAAGTCAAAAAGGAAGCCATACTAACTCATCACTATACTAGACATATATTATATTTTTAAATTATGACAACATCAGAAACAAAACAAGCCGACAGTTCATTGGAGTACCGCATCGTTGATAAGAAACTTATTCCCAAAGTATTAGAAAGCACCAACGAACGTATGGTCCCAATATTAGGCCCTTTGAATGATTCTTTGCCAATGCTAGACCCGTTTATTTTAGTAGATCACTTTTCTTGTAGACCACCTGGTAAAATCTTATTTTATTAAATCAAACTTTAACAGATTTAATAGCTGGGTTTACGGATCATCCCCACCGTGGTTTTGAAGCTATAACCTATTTGTTAGAGGGTAGCCAGTTTTATCTAATACGTCTATTAAACTCTTTTTATGGTTATAGGTAGTATGCAACACGAAGATTGTTTTGGTAACAAAGGTCAACTGAAGGAGGGAGATTTACAAGTTATGACCTGTGGTAAGGGTATTGTACACGCCGAGCAACCTGTTCAATTAGAGGGTAAAGCGTTTAGCTCTGGCATACAGATCTGGTTAAACATGAAGAAAAAAGATAGGCTTTCTAAACCTAAGTACCAGGAAAGAGATTCAAAAACTAGACAAACTAAAGAATTAACAGAGGGTGTGAATGTTAAAGTTGTTATGGGTAGCTACGATGGACTGAGAAGTACAGCTAAGACTGGAGTTAAATGTTTACTGTTGGATTTGGAATGTAAACCGAGCAAAAGCTTCCAACTGGTATATTACTATTTTTAAAATATTGTTTGTTAATTTAATTTAATTTAATTTAGGATATTAAGAAGGAGCTGGAGACGGTTCTAATATACGTTTTGGAAGGTGAGCTTCAAATTGGCAAAACTAAACTTAAATCTGGTAACCTTTGTACTTTCCAATCACCACCTTCTTCTCCTACTTCAACCCCTAAACTTGAAAATAACACTGAATCCGATCCCAAATTCGACTCCCAAGCTGAAGAAGTCTTCCCAATAAAGGTGGATATTAAAGCCAAAAAAACTAGGTTTATCCTTCTTGCAGGTCAACCTACTAAGGTAATAATATTTTGAAGACCAAAACTAATCTTTGAATTACTAGGAACCGGTTGAAGTAGAAGGCTTTTTTGTAATGTCTAATAGGAAAGAAGTAGAACAAGCTAAACAGGATTTTATGAACAAGACTAAAGGATTTGAGAAAGCAAAAGGATGGAAATCTACAATATCAAGTAAAAGTAGGTAGCTAAAAAATAAAATACAATAAAAGCTAAACCTTATTCTAAATCTTATAAAGTTTAAAAATCCTAAATTTATTTAATACATAAACTTAATTACATTCTTTCGAGTGGGGTAAGACCGATCATTTTGAGGCAGTTAGCCAAAATAGTTTTAGCAGCCGAATACAATATTAATCTAGGTGTAGCGAGTTCTTCAGGCTGGTTCATAACCCAAAGTTGGTCAACGCAGGATGATACGGCGTGAGCCAATTTGAGGGCGTAATGCACAACAGCACAAGGTTCGAATCCGTTCAGCAGACCTCTGACGACGTCAGGGTAAGCAGCCATGATTTCACAGAGTTCGATGGCGCAGTCCTCTTTCAGAGAGCTTAGGTCGATATCCTTGGGGTCTATTGGTTGGAAATCGGCTTTCCTCAGGATCGAAGCTAGACGAGAGTGGGCATACTGGAGGTAGGGACCGGTATCACCTTCGAAGGAGACCATAGTTTCCATGTTGAAGGCGTAGTTTTTAATTCGCTTGGCCGACATGTCCTGCACAACCACTGCCGAGATACCGACCAGGTCAGCTACCTGCTCAGGATTTTCGATTTGGCTGTATTTGTTCTCGTTCTGTTTCATCACGTTATGCATGGTCTCTTGGGCTTCCTTCAGGATATCGTCTAAGAACACCACATTCCCCTTACGGGTGGACATCCCAGTAACCATACCGAAAGAGATATGGTGGCACTTCTTGGCCCAGTCAAACTCTAATAGCTCTAGAATTTTAAACAGTTGCTTCAAGTGCAGGTCCTGCTGGGAAGCTACAATATAGTACATGGCGTCGAACTGGTGTTCCTCGTAACGCTGAATAGCAGCTCCAATATCACGAGTGATATACAGAGCGGTACCGTCCGATTTTTGAACGACTACCTTACCCAGCTTGTACTGTTCCAAATCGATGAGCTTAGCACCTTTCGATTCAATCAGTAAACCTTTGGATTCCAATAGTTCGTAGGCACGGCGCATAGGTTCATTAACTTGGGATTCACCAGAGTAGATATCAAAGCTAATGTTCAAACGGGCGTAGGTCTCTTTGTATTTTTCAATACTGAGGTCACGGAAGTGAGACCATAATTTCAGCACTTCATCATCACCCTCCTCCATACGTTTAAAGTAGGCACGAGCTTGATCATGAATCGTTTCATCAGCTTCAGCATCAATCTAAATATTTCAATTAATTTTATTATCATTAACGCTACAATTACATTAATTTTGACGTAAATTTCAAATAGATGCTGGATTGGATCCTTGAGTAATGCTTCCTCGGAACCATATTTATTGAAACCTAAAGCCAATAAACCTATAAAATAAATTAATATATTGCCCAAGAACAGTATAATTTACCGTATTGTTTACCCCAATCTCCTAAATAATTCATGGTTACAGTATCGTAGCCGTTTGCCTGGTGAGCTTTAGCAATGAAATTACCAATAATAGTCGAACGTAAATGTCCAGCGTGGAAAGGTTTTGCGATGTTAGGTGAAGAGAACTCCACTATAACTTTCTTACGAACATTCGAAGAATCGGTTGTACCGTATTTAGCACCCTGGGTGAATATTTGATTAAGTAAAATCTTCTTCATCATGTCCTTATTTATACTAAAATTTAAAAAGGGACCGGGAGCAGCCACTTTAGTTATCATTTCGTTGACTTCGAACTATAAAATATGATTAACAAATAAAATGAAATAACTATTATTTACCTTCTCAGCTAAATCTTTACATATTTCAACTGGATTACCTTTTAACTTTAATCTAGGTATAGCTACAGCTACATCCCCATTTGCTGTGTTTTTAGGCGCCTCTAACATAGAAATCAATTTCTCCTTCTCTAAACCAGTATGTTGGGCTAGTTGACTTGCTATAGCTTCTTTAAATTCTATCAACATCTTTATTATCTCTCTTTCCTTTAGGAATATTTATTTTGAGCAATCTTACGATTAAAAAATGTTTTAAGTACAATATGTCAAATTTTAAAAGCTGTGATGGTTTTGTTGCCATTTTATAGGCTGTCAAAATTTTAAAGCAAAATCAGAATTAAATTTCGAAGGGTGACTCATTTTAAGTTGGGAATCTAACTGTGTAACTTTGCACAAACATATAATATTTAAAAATTTAGGGTAAACAAGTAGGGATTTATTTAACATTTACCAGAATTTGGTTTATGTTTATACAAGGAACAAAAAATTGCTTAATTAAAAGGATGTACTTTTTAGTTTTTTACTACATTTTTAAATCTTAATCATTTAAATTTTGCTAAAAATATTTTTATTTTTATCTGGTCTATTGGCCTAAATTTTAATTTTTAATTTTTAATTTTTAATTTTTATTAATAAAAGAATCTACTTTTTTTGCTATTTAAAAACATTAATTCAATTAGCTAACAATTTTTATACTTTATTATCAAAAGATTATATATATATATTATTGAATTAAAAAATAAACATACTATATTATTTAACTATTTTTACCATTTACATTTAATAATAAAAGTTATTACTTTATATTTCAATTATTTAAAGCTAATCAATAGTATATTTATTCTTATTCCAACTATACTATAATATTAATATTAACTTCATTTTTATATTTTTAAGGTTTAATATACTATTTAGTTAGTTTATTTACCAAATAAACTAATTAGTTATATAAATATATTTCAAATATCTGATTTTATATATAATTACTACTTAATTTTATTTTAATTTTAGTTTACTTTAAATAGACTACTTTATATAAATATTTTTATTATTAATTTTATTAATTTTATTAATTTAATATTATTAAATAATTCCAAAACTATTAAAATATAAACCATTATAATAATAAATAATTACTTTTTCTGCTAATATAATATTATTATTTAAATAAAAATGTAAATTTAATTTATAATTTAAAAATATATAAATTTAAAAAAACTATAATTGTAAAAAAAAGTAAACCTTTAATTAAAAAATTTTTTTACTTAGTTATTTATATTATATTATAATACTAGTATATATATATTAGTACTATATTTAAAATTTTAATTAGTATAGCTATTTTTTAATTTATAACTTATATTACTTTTAGTTTATATTAAAATTTTATTTTTAAAAATATTTAGCTAAATGCTTTAGCATTATAGTTATATTATTATTATTATTAGTTTAAAATAAATAATAATATTTATAAAATACTAAATAAAATTTTAGCTTAAATTATTTAAATTATTATAAATATATATAATTATTATAACTTTAATAAAAAAATTAATATAATATATAATAGCACTTTTAAAATTTATCAATAAAGCTATTAACTATAATTTACTTATTAAATAAAAATAAATAAATATTTTAAATTATAAATTAACATAACTATTATAAACTTTAATATTTAGCCTATATAATATTATTTATTATATAAAGCTGTTTTTTTCTATATAATTTTTTTTTAATTTTTAGATATTTAAAACTTATTTTAGCTTACTAAGTTTAAATCCTACTTTATTATTTTTCAAATATTAGCTTTTAGCTATTTTTATATATTTACCTTAGTAAAAATAGCTTAATAAAGCTTAAAAATAGGTAGAAACTATTAGATAGCATAAAATACTCTACTTTTAATAACTACTAGTATTATTTATGATTTTTTATTTATTGCTTAGTTTTAAAAAAACTATTTCACAAATAAGCACTTAAACTAATTAGTCTTTTAAAAAAATATATTATAATTTATTAAATTAGAAAATAATTTAAAATATATTATTGTAACAAGTTACTTAAATTGCTTTAAAAGCTTTAATTTGATACAGGAAAAAATCTGAAGCCTAATCCAATGTTTTCTAAAATTTTACTATTTATGAACTTTTAAGGCTTATATAGAAGTTTTTAGAAGCTTTTTATTAAATTTCTGAGATCTAATTAGAAGAAAGCTAGCAGAAATTTAATATTTCTTAGGTTAAGCAACAATTAAACTTATAACTTCAATATATAAGTAAAACTGGCTAATAGGGCTTTAAAATAAGGAAACTTCAAAATATTTTTAACATTCAATAGATAAAAAGTTACTATAAGCAAAACAAAAATTCATCCTATATCTGAATTTTAGCATTTAAAAACTGAAGGAAATAATTTTATTCATAACCATTGATTTAAAGAACTAGAAATTGTTGTAAAATTTATAAAAACCCTTAGCTGTTTTACATTTAAATAAGTAAAAATGATATATTTACTCTATATCAAAGGAAAGTTTCGAAGCCGATTTTCGTTTCTTTTTCTTTTCTGAATTTGTAGCATTATTGTTCAAGTTAATAGCAGTCTTATCTTTATTTTCCTCACTAGATGCATTTTTGTTGTTTTTAATTATTTCACTTTTTGTGCTTTCGCTTGTAAAATTTTTTTTTGGTTTTTTATAAAGAATTCTGCCTCCTTCGACATTTTCATCTTCCAACGTTGCGGGATCCGTTCCACTATTTTCCAGATGCTTTAATACCTCGGCTTCGCTAAGATGTTTCTTAGTATTTAACACAACAATCTGCGGCCTCTCTTCATTCTTTGATAGAAGCTCATTCTCTTCTTCACTTTCGCTGTCTCTATCTACTTTTACTTTATCCATCAGTTTAGAGCTGTCCTCCCTCTCCATCATTCCTTTTAAGAAATCTGGTATCTGTTTGACATAGCTTAGCTTGTTTCTATTAATTTTACCGCTTGAGTTCCTTTGTCTTTTTTCTGCCATTTTGAACTAAAGTTTTCAACCGATTCTAAAATTGAAACTTATCAATTCTAAGACATATTATCTGATAATTGAGAGTATCTATTGGCTACATAAATCTAGTAGATCTAAACTTGAATAGGTTTACTTAATACCTTTTTCTAAAAGTTTAGTCATGGATCCTACAAATCAATCTGTACCCTATCAAAATGGGGCATATCCTTACCCTTACCCACAGCAGCAAACTCAAAATATATCACAAGAAGCTGGCTCTAAAACTCTGTACGTTGGAAATTTAGATCCAAAAGTGACTGAATTTATGCTAACTGATATTTTCTCAACCTCTGGACCTGTAACCCATGTCAAAATTATTTCTGATAAAAATGTAAGAATTTAACCTTAGATTAATTTAAAATTCAACCTATATATACAATAGGTTAACGGAACAGGCCCTAATTACGGTTTTGTGGAGATGCAAGATAGTCAGAGAGCAGAAAGTGCTTTAACTATTTTAAACGGGAGAAAGATATTTGGTCTAGTAATAACCATTATTTGTTTCAGAAATTAAACCAGTTATATTTATACATTAGGAAATTAAAGTGAACTGGGCTTTTTCTGCTGGTGGCCCTAATCAAAAAGAAGACACTTCGGGTAAATATTTCTATCGATTTTAACTGAACATCAATGTTTCATGCAAGATCACTATCATATTTTTGTTGGTGATTTATGTGCTGAAGTAGATGATGAAATTTTGTCAAAAGCCTTTTCAATCTTTGGTAGTATGTCGTATGTTCTTATATTTTATTATAGTACAAAATCAACTAACCTTTTAAATTATAGGGACGCCCGGGTTATGTGGGATGTAACTTCAAAGAAATCTCGAGGTTTTGGATTTGTGGCATTCCGTCAAAAGCAAGTAATAGCTTTTTTATTGACATACTTTAATGTAAAATAGGATGCTGAAAGGGCGATTGCTACCATGAGCGGTATAATACGAATTTGTACATAAAATACTAATATTTTTAGGTGAATATTTGGGCACAAGGGCTATACGTGTTAACTGGGCCAACCAAAAAGGTAATTTTATTTTGTTTAATTTAGAATCTAATATTTGGTTTAGGTAGTCAAGTCAAAAATGTTTTGGGTGAGTCATCTGCTAACTCTTACGATACCATTGTGAACCAGTCTTCTCCTTCGAATACAACAGTTTATCTAGGAAACTTGCCAAATTATATCTCACGTATAATTTTATTGAAGCATTTTCGATTTTAACTTTTTATATAGAGAGTCATCTTGCTCCATATTTTGCTCCATATGGTATGATTGTTGAGATGCGTGTCCAAGCTGATCGAAACTTCGCCTTTGTCAAGTAATGAAAACTTTGTAATTATTACTTATGATTTTAAAGGATGGCGACACATGAACAGGCCGCTTCTGCCATTTCATGTTTACAGGGAACTACTATTAATGGGCGAACCATAAGGGTATATTATAATTACAACTATTTTTAATAATCTTTATTATAATAGTGCTCATGGGGAAAGGACAAATTTAATGATAACAACTCAAATGTTTACAACCGCGCTCCACCTGCCAACCACTACCAATTTGTCGATTACAATCAGGATTATAACCAGGAGTATGGACACATGGCTGGTTATGCCCCTATGCAAGGCGGTATGATGAACCCGGAGATGGATGCTATGTCCCAAATCAACCCGAATTTTGGCTACGGATATGATTATAATCCATATTACGCTTACCCACCACAGCAGGATCCTAATATGCAAGGTTACGGTGATAGTAACTCTGGGTATGCCGGTGAACCCCAACAGCAACAACATTACAATGTTTAAATGTAAATTTTCATATCGATTTCAAGGCTTTGAGACCTAATGAAGAGTATTTAATGTGTAGGTTCCTCAAATCTCTGTTCTAGAATTTAACTATATAGTTTGTTGATAGAAGTCCGCCAATTTTTTTCTATTTTCGTTTCCTCTACTTCCATTATTTTTGTATTAATCATTCTTAATTCTTGATTTTTGAACTCTTCCCTACTCTGACTACTGTATCCCTGCTTCCCTTATACTTTTCTACCACTTCTCTCTTTTGATCCTTTATGTCATAAATTTTCAAACTTATAATTTTATTATATATATAAACATAGCTGGTTTATAATTTTATATTCCATTATAGATTAAAACTTTTTAAGTATATTTTAAATTGCATAATACCTCAGAGCCACTATAATGGCTCTAATTATAAACCTTTTAATTTTATAAAATATTGAAACTGAACAAACTATGCTATTTTATCCTTAAAAGCTAATGAATAAAATGTTTTATTTACTATAAAAGTAAATTAAAATAGAGAAAAAGGATATTTTAATAAAAATAGATTAATAAAATAATTTGAGAAAGATAGGTTAACTGATGGCTACTAGATAAAAAAAGCTATTTTTTAACTATTATAGCTAATAGAAATTAAGAAAATTGAGAATTAAATTTTAAGTAGTATATTTTGTTTTTTATTATATTATACTATATAAAAATAACTTAAGCCTAAAAGCTAAAACAAGCATAATATACTAAATATACTTGATATAATAGAAGTAGTAAATTAAATATATATATATATATTAAAATAATTTTTAAAGATAAATATAGTAATATTACTTATAAGCTAGTATAAAAATTAAAAAATTTAATTATATCTAAATTTAATAGTATTTAAAGTAATAAAAAGAAAAATATCTAAATATTATAAAGAAAAAAAAATCTAAAATATAGTAATAAGCTTTAATAATAATAAAATAAATTATAATAAAAAGCTTAAAATTTAATAAAAGCTATTATATTTATAAAAAAGTTATTAAGCTTTTTTAAAAAATGTTATAAATTAAAATAAAAAGTATATATTTACTAATTTAGTAAATAAAGTTATAATTCTTAATTTATAATTATTGTAGCAGTTAAAATATCTATATTAAAAAATATATATTAATAATATAAATAATTTAATACTAATTATTAATAGAGCTATATCTTATATACTATATAATAAAAAATAGATACTTTAATAAAACTAAACTATATTTCCTATCTACAAATTCACTACCTATACTTTATTTCTCTTTTTCCTACCTTTTTACAACTTAATAATTTTATAGATATATATATATAATCTAATATATATAATATTAAAAGTTTTATAACTTAATAGTTATAGCTTAGATCTAGACTATAAAAATATAGATTGAATTTTTACTTAAGTATATATATTATATTTTTTTAAATAAAATCAAATATAAATGTTAAAAGTATAAAAAATCAACACTAGAATAAAAATATATAATAGTATACATTAAATATTTGATTTAAAATATTACTATATACTAATATATTTTTTTTACTATAAGTTTATTTTTTTCTCCTTTTTATTCTTTTAAAATATAAATGCTTTAACTAAAATACTAAAAGTAAAAATTTTTATAATATATAAAAATTTAGATTAAAATAGTATATTTAAGTTACCTTATTATTATTAAAAAAGTTAAATAAACTTTAAAAAAAATAAACTATTTTTTAATATTTTATTTAACTTTTTTATCTACTTATCTACTTATTTCATTTTTTCTACCTTTATTAAAATAGTCTTTTAGCTAACTAGTTTTTTAATAAATAGACCTTTTCAGCCTTTGTTTGCCCTCTACTTATTTCCTTTTTTTTAGTTTAACATTATTAGTTCTATTAACTTTATTATGCTTTTACTTTTCTAATATAGCTATTTCAAATATAACTATATATTTAACTATTAATACTTATGTTTATATAAGTTATTTAGCCTACTATCTAGGTAAAACTCTCCATCTTCTTTTAAAATCACTATTTTATAAGGTGTTAGCTAGATATAATACTAATAACTAATGGCTAAACTAGTAATTATATTAAAAAAAATTAAATAAAAACAATTTTATACTTTTAAAGTAAAAGTAAAAAAAGCTAATATATAAATAGTTAATTACTTTTAAAAGTAGTTAATATTAATTTTTTTATTAAAATTTCATTTATAAAATTATAAAATATTTAATAATAGAATTTTTTATAATAATTACTAAATATAATATTACTTAATAAATAAAATTTTAAAACTTTTAGTATATTATTTTAAAAATTAACTTTAAAATTACTATAATATTATAAGTTATAATTTTAATTAAACTAATATATAATTATTTTATTTTTATAAATTAGCTATATAAATAATATATTTATTAAAGCTATATTTATATATAGTTTTATTATATAAATTTAATTATTACTTTTTAAATAGTTTTTATATTTATTTTATAATATTATATAATAAATTTTTAATATAAAACTAAAACTTTTATACTATTTTAATAGTTTTTTTAAAACTTGAATAATTAATTTTATTTATATTTAAATATTTTTAATTAGGCTAAAAAAATAGCTATATAACTTTATACTTTATAATACTATATACTATAAAATTATATATTTTCTATAATATATAGTATTAAAAAAAGCTTTAATTATTTTTAAATATATTTTATATAGCAAAGTATATTAAGCTAGTATAAAATTTTTTTACTTTTTTATATAATATATTAAAACTTTATCTTTAATATACTATTAGTTTATGTTTATTATTATAAATTATAATTTTTTTGATAAAAATTTTTTTTTACTTTATATTTAATAACTATATTAATAATTCTAATATATTATTTATTCAAAAGTAAAATAATTTTATTATTTTATCTTTTTTATAAATATTATAATATTCTATTACTTAGTAACTTTATAATTACTTTGATTATTTTTTTAAGCTTATTTAATTGTTTATTTTTTATTTTTTTTATTTTAATAACTTTATGCAAAATATTTTAAGTACTTACTAAAAATTTACATAAGAAAATATTCTTTATTTTATTATTTTTACTTAAGAATTTTATAAGTTTAATATTTTAAAATAAGTTTAGTATAGCTATTAGTACTAATTAATAAAAAATTTTAAAATACTAAAAAATAATAAATTATAATAGCTAACAATTTAACTTACTATAAAATTATTTTAAATTATACAAAATTGTTTGCAAAACTATCTTTACTTTATAATAGTAAAACTTTTATTTTTTATTTTTGCTTTATTTTTATTTTTCTATTTTTTTAAAGATATAAAAGTTTTTTAAAATTATAAATACTCTTATCTTCTATTATAAATTTTATTTATTAGATTTAATTACCTTTTTGCTACTAAATAGTTTATAGTTTTTATAGCTATTACTACTTATAATCTGAACTATATATATATCTATTTATTTTATTTTCAAATTACTATTAATTTTACTTACTTATATTACTTATTAGACTTTTACATTTATTATTACTATAATTAATAATAAAGCTAATTTTACTTTATTATTATTTATTAACTTTTTTATACAAATACTTATATTTGCTACTACTTTTATAGTATAGTATTTTATATTGCATAATGTAAATATTGTTATTAGTATTATACTAAATATTAAATATTATAAATATAAGCTATTTTACTTAAGTTTTATTTTAATTTTTTCTACTTTTAATTAAAACAACTGATTTTATACTAATTTAAACTATATTTTACTTATTAAATTTTATAATATTATAGTATAATTTAAAAAATTATATTTAAATATAAATTTAAACTTTTGTTTTAAATAGTTTTAATATAGTTTTTAATTATATAACTATATTATATAATAATTTAACTTATTTATATATTTTTTATTATAGTAATTTTTATAATTATTAGCTTAAATTTTTATTATTATATTTATATAATAAGTAAAATATAAGCTATTTTTTTTATAATTATAAAATATAAAAAAACTTAATAATTTTAGTATTTTTAATATTTATTAATACTAAATATAAATATATTATATATACTATTTTAGCTATAAATTATAAAAAAAATATAAAGTTTTCTTTTTACTTATTTTAATTAATATAAGTTAAAAGTAAAAGTAAATTAAACTATTAAATATTATATAGAAATCAAAGCTAAATATTATTATACAAGTAAGTATTTAGTTAATTAATAGTAATTTAATTATATAATAGTTATAGTATAAATAATTTCATTTTAAAAAAGCTAAATTTGCTATAACTAAATAGTTAGAAGCTATATCTATAAAAAGTTAAGAATATATAAACAAATTTAAAATAAATAAAGAATAAAATACTTATAAGTTAAATAATAATAATAATAAATAAATAAAATAGCTAATAAACTAAATAAAGTATTTTATTAAATATAATTTATTATTATCTTAAGTAAAAATAAAAATAAAGAGTTTTTCTTATATAATAAATAATAAAAAATAGATAACTAAAATATTAATAAGTATTATTAATAAAGAAATAATTTATTTATATAGTAATTACTTACTAAAAATTTTAAAGTAAATTAAATTATTATTTTAAACTAACTAAAATAAGTAAATTGTAGTTTAGCTAGCTAGATTATTAAAAAAATAAAAAATAAAAATATAAACTTAGTATTAATATAATAAATAAGTAAGTAGTTATTTTATTATATAAATATTTAACTAAAATTTTTATAACTTATATTAATAAGGTACATTTAAAGTTAAATTTTAAAGTTTTGCTTTAAAAATATAAAATTTTATTTTAATATATTACTTAAATTCTTATTATACTGCTTTAATTAATAAAAATTATTTTTAAATAGTATAAAAGCTATACTTTTATACTATTTTTATTTAATTTTTATAAGTAGTTAGTTTTTATTTATATAATATAATTATATAGTAAAATAAACTAATACTTTTAAAAATATATTTATTACTTTATTGTAAACATATATACTAATAATATATATATTTATTTATTATATAATTATAAAAAATAAAATAAAATAGCTTATAATATACTTATATAATAAATTTAACAATATAAAAATAAGCTAGAAATTATAAAACTTATACTTTTATAGTTATAAGCTATAAATATTAAATTATTTTACTTTATATATAAAATTAGTTTAACATTTTTATAAGTTTTTTTTTAAAAACTATTAAGCTATTTTAATATATTAAAGCTTAGTTTTAAATTTCAATATAGTAAAATATTATTTCTATTTTCTTTTTTATCTAAAAATTATATTAAAATTTTATATACTAAATATATAAAATACTAATATTAAGCTTTTTAACTAGTATTAAAGCTTTATTTTAATATTATATATAAACTAAATATTAACTTAATTAAATTTATTTATATGTTTTTTAAATAAAGTTTAAAAAATAATTTTAAAAAAATTATCTATATTATACTTTATTTTTTACTATATAGTAAAAAAATATACTAATAAGTTATAAAATTAAATTAAGTATATTTTTTATAAAAAAAAGTTAAATATATTAATTTACTCTTTTTTAAAGTTTTTATAATATATATTTTACATTTAAATTTTTATTAAGTATTTTAAATAAAAATTAATTTTTCAAAAGTAGTTAATATTTTATTTATATTAAATAGTTAGTTAAAATATATATTTTATAAATATATTTATTTATTAAAATAATTAATTTTAATATAACTATACAATTTAATTAAGTTATACTAAGCTATTATTATTTTATTAACTTAGTTTTTTTTTCTTTTTTATATAAGTTATAACATTTATAATAGTTTAAAATACTAAAAAGTAGTTAAAAATATAAGTAGTTATTTTAATAAATATTTTTTATTTTTTATTTTACTATATAATTAAAAAATTATACTGATTATAAATATTATTTTTCATAATATTTTTATAGTTAGTATTGTTATATATTTTAGTTTAAATTATTTATTTAGCTTATTTATTTTATAAAATATCTTTGTTATATATTTTTTAATTTATATTAAATTTTGATATTTAATTATACTATTTTTTTCTTTTTTAATTAAAAATATTTATAATAAGTTTAATTTTTTAAGCAAATTTATCTAATTTAAAGTTTAGACTATTTTAATATCTCAAATAGCTTTTTATATAATAAAAATTTATACTTTATTTTACTAGTATATCTACTTTTATAAATATTATATAAATATTTACTTATTATTTTTTATAAAGTAAAAAGTAGCAATTATAGATTTTTAAGTATTTTAGTAAAAAAATAGCTATAAGGTAATATTATATAATAGTACTATTTTTAATATATATTTATTTTAAGTATTTTTACTTTAATTACTTTTTTTATACTATTTTACTTAATAATTAGTAATACTTTTTATTATATATTTTTAATTTTAATATTATACTAATATATTATATAAAATTTAATTTATACTTTTTAAGTAGTTTACTTTTATTTTAGTATAATTATTTTTTAGTAAATTTTAAATGATTTTAGCTTATTAGCTTTTAAATTTAGAATTTTAAATGTTTTTATAAAACTTAAAATTATTAAATTATAAATTTAATAAAAATGTAAATTAATATAAACTTGATAAAAATAAAAAAACTTTAAAATAAATAAATAAATTTTAATTAGTTTTTTAGGCTAAAATTTATAAATAATTATTAGTAATTTATTTATTTAAATCTAGTTTTTAAATTTAATTAAATTTTAATATTAGATTTTAACTTACTTTATAAATTTAAAACTAAATTTTATTTTAAATTAGTATTTAATTATAAACTTATATATATATACATATATTAGTTTTTATTAGTTATAACTTTTATAAGTCTAAAAATATAACTTATTTGTTATATATTTACAAATCAATTGAAAGTATAATAGCTACTTTATTAATTTTATTAGTAATTTTTTCTAAATAGATAAAATTATATAATTTTACTAAGAAAAGTAAGAATATTAACTAGACTAATATTATACTTTAGCTTTTCTCTTTATTGTCATTAATTTTTAACAACACTTACTAAAAAACTTAATTTGTCTTAGATATAATAGATTACTGAATCCTTTTATATATTATATTTGATATCTTCTAGCTAGTTATTCCTAGCAATGTTTATCTACCTAAAAATATTGTAATATATAGGCATCATATATAATACTGTAATAAAGTGTAGCAAAAAATGAAAATATAGGCTATTTTATTGACACTGATTGATGTAAAGTAGAATATATATATTATTAAATAAATAATTAATGATATTGCTTGTTTGAAAGTTACTGGATATAAAATTTTGCTTCTAACTTTTTTAAATCACCAATATTTGTCAAAAAGCATATGTAAAGCATTCACTTCAAAACAGATTCATGAAGAGCTTTATATATATATATTAAGTTGATTAAGTTTTGGTACATTAATTAGAAAACTTTTCTTTTAGAAATACATGCTTTTGCAACTCTTTTCTAATTAACTTTGAAAACTTTTAAAATTAAAATAAATACAAATTAGGTTTAAAATGATTTATAAATTTTTAGCATATACATATTCCAACGAAATGAACATGGAGTATATATTTGTATAGCTAAACATAGCTGAATAAGTTTGAATTAAATTACTATAAAATATAATAACTTTACTTGCCATTAAACATAAAATCTACCTTCACAATCATAAACTACGAGATGATACAACCATTCTTATCCTTGGACTTTTTGCCCTTTTTCTCTCGGATACTACCGATCTGGGACCTTGAAAGGGTAGGAGCGAGATCGGGTTGCTTAAGTCGGTCGATGGCATCTTTAGATCCATGTTTAGCAGCTTTTTGATACCACTGCATAGCTGCATTCATATCGATTTCTACTCCAACTCCAACTTCATGGTAGTGCCCCATGGCGTACTCAGCCTTAGTTAAACCTTGGTCGGAAGCCTTCTTACACCATTCGTAGGCAATTTTGTCATCTTGCTCCAGAATACCGGGGGCACCAGTGAAATACCAACCACTTAAAGCGAGTTGAGCCTCGGGATGACCCGCTTTAGCACCATGGGTATAATATTCAATAGATAAACTTGGATCTACAGGGAAACCGTGCTCGCCAAACTCGTAAAAAAATCCTACTTTGTTTTGAGCGGAACGGTAGCCTAGGTTAGCAGCTTTGATAAAGTACTCCATACCCTCAACATTGTCACGTATACCTAAATCTTCTTCATACAGTCCAAGCAATATTAGGGCCCAAATATAGGCTCCGGTTGGACAACTTTGGTTAGCTTCGATTGCCGATCTGCGTAGGTAGAACTGCGCGTTCTTATGATTGACTCCCAACTTTAACTCTCCATAAATGTAAGCTACTCCTAACCTCTATTATAAACATAAAAAATACTGGTTAGGAAAATAAAGTATAGTTAAAACTTACGTAGTTGGATGATGGGTCCGCCAAAGCAGCAGCCTTCTTGTAGTAGGCAACAGCCCTCGTAAAATCCTTCTTCTTCTCGTAATGGTAGCCAATCTTGTCCATAGCTGGAGGGTAACCTAATTTAGCAGCAGAGAGGTACAATGAAGTAGCTTTACTTTCGCTTTTATCGTAACCGTATTGTTCATTTTCATGCCAGGAAGCTATGATGAAGAGTGATTCGGGATAATTCATTTTATGCAAACGCTTGATACATTGTATACCTTCCTTCTCCAGCTTCTTGGAAGCGTTGGCGTCATAATCTTCCGAAGTTGCGTTCCCGAGGTTCTTAGCCGAAGTGAGTAAATACTTTGCGAAATCGAGTTGAGCTTTAGGATCGTTACCCTTCTTCGCGTTTTCCCTGTACATATCCAACATTTCGTCGTTACCCATCAAAGTTAAAGAGATCTGACTTTGACTTGCCTGTAATCCACCTATTGATTTAGGTCTACGGTAACTACGAAGTGAGGAAGGTTCTACGAATAAGAGAGATAGACGTTTTTCAGTTGACCCTGCCGAATCCATAAATAAGGAAGATCTTCTCAGATCGTTCACCGACCTTGGTCGCAACGAAGAACTGGCACTTTGTAGTGGGTTTAACTCCTTACCCGTCAAAGGTTTTCCATTCTGATACGATCTACCTGGCCCATTCAAATGTTCTTCAAAGCTATCCTCCTTTGTACTCGAACTCCTCTCCAGCTGTAAGGACCTACGTCTACTCAAACTACGAGCTAATTCATCTGGTTGTTTAGTTACGGCGAGCATATCTTTGTATTAATGTTGTCGCTAATGAGTTCAATGTGGTTACAAGTTATTAATTAAGTATATAAGTATGTTATGATTAAATTTTCTTCTACTACCCAGGCTTCTTGTCGATATTTCGCCTTCCTTTGTTTTAAAAGATAAAGATGTTTTCGCCGCAAGGAGATTAAATAAAAGTTTGCCAAGTTAACCTTGGTTTGAACAAGCAGGTTATTTTAGTAATCCCGGCTAATAAGTTATAAAAACATCTCTAGTTCAAAATTGTGGCAAGAGCTTCAAAAGTAGTTAGTGTTTATAATTTATACCGCTATTTAGTCCAATCCTTTAAATTGCATTATCACCAAATAAAGCTGGTTGGTTTTAAAAGGACAACAGTTACAATCTTAATGTCTATTTATAGCCTTAAAATGAAATTTCATATTGCTGTATGCCAGCTTCTGTCCACGTTGATATGCTGCGCTGCTACCGTTTTTCAGGGATCGTTTCTCTTGATGGTGATAGCGGACAACTTTATGATTAAATCAACTTCCCGCAACAAAAATATATTTCCGGACCCGAAGGCATTTTGCTAATATGGGTAAAATACCTAGAACTATTGGTTAAAGTGCTCCAATTCTTGCTGTGTTGCCTCCCTTATCTATCTTTTCAACTTGAAAAATTGTAAAGAATAGATACTGATTCGCATTTAGGAACTTTTTCTAACCTTCCTTTCGAATTTCCTATTTATTCTTCAAACTTTTGTTGGAAAATAAGCTGATAAAACCTTTACCAGCTGATAGCTTTATCAGCAATTCTAGAATACTTGTTCTTGGCTAATAAAGCTGTTTTTTTTTGGTTTTTAGCTTTTACCTAATAAACCATTTACTTTGATTTTGAATTCTAGCTATTAAAGATACCGATTTATAGAAGTACGGAGAAATAACATTTATAGTGCGCATAGGATTTAAAGTTATTAGAAATGAGTGCAATAAACCTAAAAGCTTTTTTTATTAACGCTGTTTACATCCATTTCGATTTTTAGTTTGCTGCTAAAAATCTCTATTTTGCAAGTTGATGTGTTTAATTCAAAAACGAACGACCAGGTATTTGAATTTATTAGCACTAGGAACTAAGACAAACAGGTATATGGAACTAATATACTACAAAGGTAATAAGTATAGTCCCTAAGTAAGCAAGTTTTAAAAGCCTACAACTGTTAGATGCCTTTCTGCTTTTTTATGGTGTTATTATAAAATGAAAATTTTTATATCATCTTAATATATAACTTTTACTTATAGCTTAGGCGTAGGGATAATTACAAGATTAAATATGTATTCATTTGTGCCTTTATGTTAAGCATTTTTACCAACAGCGGCTATTAATAGAAAATTTAGTGTCCAACAATAAAATAGCAATACAAGCTAATAATGGTTGAATTAATTTCAATATATTTACCAATTTTATGCTTTGTATTCTTTTACCAGATCTTGTTTAATAAATTTATTTTAATTTTAAATTTTAGATTATAATATATCTAATAACAAGTTTTTTAGGAAGTAATAAAGTATATTATAGTAATATATATAATATTATGTTTTTAGTTAACCTATTTAAAAATATAGGCTCTTAGTTTTAATTATTTAATTTTTGAAGTTTTTATAAGCTTATTTATATAAAATTTAATTTAATTTAATTAAAGTATAATAGAATAAACTTTATTTTACTTATTAAAACTATTGTTAAAATATGATTTTTATGTTTTATTAAATAAAATAAATAAACTTAATTAAATACTTTTTAATTTATATTAAATCATATATATACTAACTTTTATAATTAGCTAATTACAAAAAACTAATAATATTTAAATTAAAACTAATATTTAAAAACTTTAAATTATATTACTATGTAAAAGTAAAGTATATTTTTAATTAGTTTACATAAATAAAATTCATTAAATAGAGGTAGCTACTCTAAAAAGCTTATTAACTAAAATTTAAAGTTATAAAAATAAAGCTTATACTTTTAGATAATTAAAATAGTTATAAAAACTATTTAATCCTTTTAATTAAACTTAAAAAAAATTAAAAGCTGTAAAAAAATTCTATTAGAACTCTTATTATTAGTTTAAAAAAAAGAAAAATTAGCAAAATAGTAGAAAAAATTAAATTAAAATAATTTTTATATTTTAAATTATTAAACTTTTAATATTTACTATAATTTTTAAAAGTAATAGCTAGTAGTATTTTAAATAAAAGACTTTTTTTAAATTTTTAAACTTTATTTTAAATAAACTATTTTAAAAATTGTTTAGTTTTAAAAAATAAAATAGTTATTACTATATAAAATAATTAGTAAAAAAATAAAAATAAAAATAAAAATAATAAAAATAATAAAAATAATAAAAATAATAAAAATAATAAAATTAATAATATATAATAAATATTTTTTTATAACATTACAAGCTTTATCACTTAGCTTATTTAACTGAGCTTTATTAATATTTATTTTTTTAAAAAACTTTTATATATTTTTTCTTTTTTTTATAAAATAATAAATACTAATTTTATTTTATTAAGTATTACTTAGTATAATAATTTATAATTAGAAATAAAACTTAATGTAGTTTATTTATACTTAAAAATTAATGAAAAGTATATAAAAAAGACTGAAAAGCAAAGTTAAAGCTTTATTTAATATTTTAATTATACTTTATTTAATAAATAACTTACTATTAATTTAATTTTACTAGCTTTATTAATTTTATATTAGAGTTTTTTACTAAGATATTAAAACTCTTACTTAAAATTATAAATTATTTACCCTGTTTCCTATTTCTATTCTATATAAACTATTTTGTTTATCTAATATATATATAGTTAGGTCTAGATTTAGTTAATTATATAGGTATTTATTATATTTGAACTAAGTTTTTCTATTAGTAGAATCAACTACTATTGCTACTTCTAATTTGGCATTACATTTTTTTAATATTTATAATATTAAAAATAGTTTTTAAAATTTTACTAATAATAAAAACTTATATTATTTTAAAAATAAATAAAAAATAAAAAATTAATAAAAGTAGTTTTTTTAAATATAATATATATATATTATTTTAATAATTTAAAACTAATTAGTTTTTATATATTTCTATAATATTAAAATTTTTATATTATATATATTAAATAATTAATTAAAAATAAAAATATATAAAGTAGCTTTAATTAAAATAAAAATACTTATTAATATAATTATATATTAAATATTATAAGCTTAAATAATTATTATATATTATAGTTTCAAAGTATAATATTATTAAAAATTAATAAATTATATTTTAGCTAAAATGTAGAAAATATTATATTTTTAAATATATATTAAAATATAATTTAAAATATTAAATATTAAATTTCTACTTATTTAGTTTTATTTAAAAAATATATAAATATAAATAAGTAACTATTATATAAGTATATTTATAATTAGTTTAATTAAACTAAAAAATTATAATATTTTAAAATAGCTAAAATATAATATAGCTTACTTTATTATATAAAGTAAATTTGTAATATTATAAGCTTTATTACTTAACTTATTTAACTATACTTTACTAATATTTATTTTTTTAAACTTTTATTTATTTTTTATTTTTTTAATAAGATAATAAATATTAATTTTATTAGCTTTATTAATTTTATATTAGAATTTATTACTAAAATATAAGAACTCTTATTTAAAATTATAGATTATTTATTTTATCTTCTATTTTTTATTTTATATAAACTATATTTTACTAGTAAAATTAACTACTATTACCACTTTTAATATAGTATTATAAAATTTAGTTTAATTTAATATATTTTTAAATATTTTTGCTTTTTTTTTACTATTATTAAAAAAGTATATAATTTTATAAAGTATAAGGCTATACTTTTATTTTTTAATAATTAAGCTAAAAAATTTAAATATTTATAATTAAAGTATTTTTAACCTTTAAAAAATATTAAGGCTATATTTTTATACAATAAAAAACTACTAAATTTATTTATTTTTTAAAATAGTCTAAAAGTAAAACTTTTAAATTAAAAGTTTTTTTTATAAAAAATATTTATATTATATACTAGCTATCTAAATAATAATATTTAAACTTATAAAACTTTACTATATAGATAAACACTAGCTTAATAAATATATTTTTATTTAATTAAAATTATAAATATTTATTATATAAAATTATTACTATAATAAAAAACTATTTTTAGCTTAAATAATAAATTAATTAAAATTATTTAAATATTTATTAAGTAAAACTTATAAAATACTAAAATAATTAATAAAACTATATTAAATATATTTAATCTTTTTTAAAATAGAGATTATATTAGTAAAGCAAATATAAAAAACTTATAAATAACTATAAAAACTGTATATTTATAAGTTATATAAATTTAATAAAATAGCTAAAGCTTATAGCTTATAATTTAAAAATTTGTTAAAATATAAAAATATATTTTTATTTTATTTAATAATATATTTATTTAAAATTACTTTGTTTTTATTTATAATTTATTTTAAATTATAGTTAGTTTAGTATTTAAGTATATATAATTTTTTAAAATAGTTTAAATATTTTTAATAAAATGAAATATAAAAAATAAGCTAGGTTTTTATTATATAAAAGCTAGTTTAATATTATAATGTTATTAGCTAAAATATAATTAGTTGCTATTTTAAAATTTAAAAAAAAATATATATAAATATATAAATTATGAATTGATTTTCATTTTTTATTCTTTTTATAAAATTAATATAATAACTTTTAAAAGTTTATATATAGTTTTTAATATATTTTACTAATTATATAATTATCTTTATATTAACATTTATTTAGCTAAATATTTAGCTATAATATAC
>JAWQFY010000280.1:0-38946 GCA_037055185.1 Capillidium rhysosporum | reverse complement strand
ATAGTATTAAAAAATATATAAAGAAAATTTTATAAAAATAAAAGTAGTATAAATAAATTTAATAAATTATTATTATTTTTATAAATCTTAATAATAAATAATATATTTAAAATAAGTATTTTTAAACCAAAATAAAAATTATTAATTAGTAAAATTATTATTAGCTTATATATATATATATTAGTATACTAATATTATAAAATTATATTTAAATATTTTATTAAAAAATAAAGCAATATTATAAAAATTAATTAAAATAAAGATAAATTTATAAAAAATTAGAAATTTTATTTTAAATTAGCTAAATAAAAAGTTTAATTTAATTAATATTAAAATTTAAAATATAATATTAGTTTATAAAATAGTTATTTAGATTTTTATAGTCTAAAATAAGCCTAAATTATATAGTTAAGCTTTAGTAGTATTAATAACTTATTTTTAATAAATAAATAAATAGTTTTAAATTTTTAAAGGCTTTAGTAAATAAATAGCTAATAGCTAAAAATAAAATAATTAAAAAAAAATTAATATATATAATAAATATTAATTTTAATAGCTATTTAAAGTAATAGTAGTATGTTTTATACTAAATATTTTACTAATTTATTTAATATATAAATTAATTTTAAGTAAGTTAATATTTTTAAAATTTAATAAAATCTTACAAATAGCTAAAAAATATATTGTATTAAGCTATATAGTTTTAATAAAGTATTAGAATTTATAGTTTATAAATAAGAATATTAAAATATAATTAAACTTCCCTTTTTTTATATAGTAAAAAAAAACTATTATTAATTTTTTTATTTTAAAATATTTTTTGCTATATTTAAATTTTAAAAAAGAAAAGTATTAATAAAAATAATAAGCTATAAAATAGCTTATTTACCTTTTAAAAAATAAAAAATAACTTTTTTTAGTAAAGTATACTAAATAATAACAGCTTTTAAATATATATAATATATATAGCTGATTTTATCAACTTAATTTTTTAAATCAATTTTTAAAAGCAGCTAGTTTTCTATTTAGTAGCTTTTTATAGTTAAAATTGATATTTATAAATTAATTTTCTAAAATAAATTTCTATTTAACTAATATTTAAATAGTAATTCACTTAAATTAAAAGTTTAATAAAAACATTAAAATAGAAAAACTGCAAATTACTATTAGAAAGCTAAGAAAAGTAATGTATTGCTTTTATAATTTTTAGCAATAAGTGTTAAAAAGACTTTTTAAAGCCTTTTCCCTATATTATAAACCTTCAAATTACTAATTTATAGGAATATCATCTTGAGTATAATGTTTATCCTTAGCTACATCCTTGCTATTTTTATGGTGGTCAACATAAATTAGGTTTACTTTTTTTTCTATACCACAATTACTATCTTCCATTTGTCTACTTGAACTAAATAAATATCTAAGCAGATTCCAGCTTAAAGACTTAGACATGAGTTCTATACCAATTTACTACTGACAAAAACAATTAAATTTATCATTTTTATCGGGAAATTAGATTTACTGACATCATTCTGAGGAAGGAAACTAATCACAGTATGGATTAATACGTAATAAAGCGAATGGTGCTTTAAAACTGGGAGGACAGTTAATACACGATCAAAGCTTCGAAGTGCGCAATTGTTGAATAGGATTGAAAATATTAATAAACAAATGGTTATCGTTATTATTGTAATATAAAATTTATAAATATAACTATTACAAGTACAGTATAAAATTTTTATTAAAAATAAAGATACCTAGTATTAAGATATACTCTTTATATACTATTTTACTTATTGTGCTAACGTTCCATATTAATATAAATCAAGTAAAATAATATTGATTGTAAATTGAATTTATAAAGAATTATAGTTAGTACTTATAAACTGGTAGTAAAATTCACCTTAAAATCCGGAGTTATTACTTATTGTTTCGGATAGTATGTAATTAAATCCAGGATCTTTCTTTGCTATTAAATTCTCTAGAGTACTTAAAATTTCAGTCGAAAACAAATCAAAAACTTAAATTTAAACTAATTTTCAAATTAAACTTTGAAGTTAATAAAATAACGCTTGATTAAAAAATGAGAACTTCGAAAACGTATATTTTTTAATTTAAAAAGGTAAATTTGGCTCAATTAGGCTAAATTTGCAAAAATTCTAACTTTTACCTCAAAATTCTTACCAAAAGGGCTTCGGTTAAAAATAGAAAGTTCTACTAGTTTTTCCGCTAAAAATGAGTCTATTTTTCAACGGATTACTAATCCCTTTGATTTTAATTTGCTTAGACTTAACTTCGATTATGTCATCCTTTTATTTGTCACGTAAAATATAAGGTTTCGAAACCTAACTTTTTTACAAATTTACAGAATCAAAATACAATGTTATCACTACTAAGAAATTCAGGCGCATTGAAGAGTGCCTTCAGAGCCAACAACCAGGTAATTTAAATTTATAATTTATAACTGCTAAGATATATTGATATCTCTTTTATAGTCTTTCGTACAGAAAGCTTATAACTCCAACACAGGTGGAGCTAGCCCATCTAAATCTGGCAACAACTTATTCCTATACGCTGTCCCCGTCTTAGCAGCAGCCGGTATTTGTCTCTAATTTACAACTATTTAACTTTTTAGGTTACTACTACTATTCGACTACTAAGGGTGCCGCTAAGGCTGTACCAGCTCAACTTTTACCTTCTGGTTTGAACGCTCAGGAGTTTACCGCTTTCAAATTGAAAGAAGTTTCTGAAGTATCCCACGATACTAAACTGCTCAGATTCGAACTTCCTGAAAATAGTAGCTTACAGTTACCTATCGCTTCATGTATAGTTACTCGTAAACCTGTAAAGGAAGGTGAGAAGCAAGTTATTCGTCCCTACACTCCAACCTCTCTTGAAAATGAAGTTGGTCACTTTGATCTCATTATCAAAAAATACGACAGTAAGCTTTTTTTTCCTATTTAGCTTAATTTAATGTTCCTTAAGCCGGTGCTTTAACACCCTTCATTTTCAACATGAAACCTGGTGAAACTTTGGACTTCAAGGGACCTTTCCCCAAGTACTCGTACAAAGCCAACACTTTGAGTGAAGTCGGGTTGATCGCCGGTGGTACCGGTATCACCCCTATGTTACAGTTGATCCGTAAGATTATCGGAAACCCTGAAGACAAGACCAAAATCACTTTACTGTTCGCCAACAAGACAGAGAAGGATATTTTGTTGAAAGATGAACTTGACAGCTACGCCAAACAGTACCCTGACAAGTTTAAGGTTGAGTACATATTAAGTAACCCTAGTGCTTCGTGGACCAGCACTAAAGGACGTATAACCAAAGATCTCATTCAGCAGAAACTTCCACCTGCTACTGACTCTAACGCTATGATCTTCGTTTGTGGCCCTGATCCTATGGTTAAAACTATGTCCGGTTCTAAAAAATCCCCTGCAGACCAGGGTGAACTCACTGGTTACCTTAAAGAACTTGGATTCATTAAGGAAAAAGTATTCAAATTTTAATTACTAATTGCATTGAATAAATTTTGATCTTAGCTTATATTAGTTGTTGCTTTTGTATAAAATATTCATTAAGTATAATAATCAATACTATTCTTGTAAATTTTTAAGCTTAAATATAAATATTTAATATATTTAAGTAACTTTATTTAAAACATAGTAGCAATTAGCTTAAATTATAGTGTTTAAAATTCTCATTTAATAACTTTAAAAAAGTATATTAATGCCTCTTAATATGTAATATTATATTGTTTTATATAGTAAATTCTAGAAATATGCATATTTAAAAATAGTAATAGTTAAAATTTTTAAAAAAAAACTAAAAAAAGATAACTAATCTTAAAGCAAAAATATTTTTTTATAATTTAGCTATAATAAGTTTTATTTTAAAGCAAATTTTAAAAAATATAAAATATAGTATTATTATAATAAAAGTATATATTATTAATATTTTAAAAATAAAAAAAACTATATTTAATAGTTTAGTATTTAATATACATATAATTAAATTTACTTATTTTAATACTAAATTAAATAAAAAGCTATTACAAAAATAAAAAAATAGGTTAAACTAATAATAATTTAAAAGCTTTTAATATATTTCTTAATTATATATATATATAATTAGTTTAAATAAATAGTATTAATATAATATTTTAAATATTAAAAAGGCTTAATACTAGCTTAACTTATTTTAAGTATTTTTTAATAAATAAAGCTATTTCCTATTTTATATAATATTTAGAAAAAAGGTTTATAAATTTATAATAGTTAGCTTTATAAAGTATTACTAAAATAAAATTTTAAAAAAGTTAGCCTAAAAGCTTTACTTTTAGGCTAAAAAAGTATACTAATTAATTAAATAGCAATATTTAAATTTATATATTTATACTTTTTAATATATTAAAATATTAAATTATTTTTAATTTTCAATATATATAAATAATAAAATTTAGCTAAAATAAACTCAAAGTTTATATAAAAAAACTTTTTATTTTTAGTTATTAATAGTTAGATATAAATTTAATAATATAAAAATATTTTTTACTTATATTTAAAGATTTTTTTAACTTATAAATATAATATAAAGTTTATTTAATATTTTAGCAATATTTTAATTTAATAAATTAGTTAATTTTTAAAACTAAAATAAAATTTAAAATATTAATTTTTTATTTATTAATATTAATAAAATAAAACTTAAATTACTTATATAAATAAAATACTTAATTAGTATAAATTAAATTATATTTATAAATAAATAGTTTTATAAAAAGTATTAATATTATAATAAGCTAAAAATTATATATTTTAAATTTAATATAATATAATAATAAAAATTAAATAATTTAACTAAAAAATAAGTTTAAATTAAAATATAAACTATTATATACTTATTTTATAAAAAAAATATTATTTAATAATTTTTCAAAAGTTTAAATACTATAAACATAGCTAAAAATAAGCAGTTATATCTAAAATAAAATATAAATACTTATAAGTTATTTAAAAAATAATAAATAAATAATTTAATTAGCTATTATAAACTATATAAACTAATAAATACTTTTTTATAAGTTAATAATATATAATAATAAAGTTATATATAGCTTAATAAAGGTATTAATATATAATTTCAATATTTTAAATAATTATAACTAATTTAACAGGTTTAAAATTAATATATATATAATAAAATATATTTAGTAAATAAAAGTAAATATAAAATAATATTAAAAATAAATAATTATATATAAAGTAATAGCTAGAAATATATGTAATTATACTCAATTAAAAAAAATAAGTAATAAATAAATACTATATTTATAAGTATATACTTTACTATTAAATATATATAATATTTAGATAATAAAAGTTATATATAATTATAAAAGTTAAAAAGCTAATTTACTTAATATTTATTAAAACTCTAATATTATAGTTTTGAAAATTCTTATTAATATAGAATAAAACATTATAATATTAATAACCTTAATTAAATACTAATAGCTACTATTTTCAACTTAAAATTTAACTATTATATAACTTAATTTTAACTTTTAATAAATAGAAAATATTATAATTAATTATATAAAAACTAGAATAAATAATATATTAACTAAATTTTTAAAATAAAAAAATATAAATATAAAAGTTAAATATATATATATATGTATTTATTTATTAAAACTTTTAAAAATATAATATATATTATAATAATTAAATAAAAAAATAATTAAAGTTTAATTAACTAAATTAACTTAATAGTAAAAAATACTTAATTTAGTTTATAAAATAAACTATATACTAGAAACTATTATTTATTATAAAGTTAAAAAAAAAACATATAAAGCTAGCTATTTAGCTGCTATTTTATTATATAGTATTTTAAATTAATAATTATAATTATATTTTAGTAGTTATTTTATTTATAGATAATAATTAAGCTATTTATTAGCTAAAATTTTCATTATTAGTAATTTTTTAAATTAAAATATTAACTTTTATAATATTATTATTACTATTTTAGCATTTACTACTACTTATACCTTATATTTATATTGTATTTTAACTAATAAACTACTTTTAATAACATTAATAATAGCTTAGTTATTTTTACTATAGTTTACTAAATTAGTATATATATATTAATATTTGTTAAATAAAATACTTTTTCTTATAATTTTACTATATTAACTTATTTTTAACTTTTTTTTATTTTTACTGAATTCTTTTAAATTTAGTTTTTATATAATATAATAATGGCAATTTTTAATTATTATAAAATTTATTTATAAAAATATAAAGCTACTACTATAATAATAAAAATATTAGATAATTTATTTTTAAAATTATATTTATAAGCAGTAATAATAATAAAAATAAAAATAAAATAAAATAGGTTTATTCTTTAAAATATTTTATTTTTACTTATAGCTAATTATATGTTGCTGCTTTTTTATTGATATTTAATTAATATTTATATGTTATACTATGTAAATAATGCTGAAAATAATGCTGGCAATTATATATGTATATATAAATTCTATCTTACTATTTTTAAATAAAATGATTTATACCAATTTTAAATTTAACATATAAAAACAAACGCCAAAAATATTCTATATATGTGGCTATTATTATACTACTACTACTATTAAATATTTTTTCTTTAGCTTACCTATATTCTGAGATGTCAGAAGAATCATTTACAATTTTTTGACCAGAAGTGAAAGGGTAAACTAAAAATTTGTGATTAAATATTCGATTCTAGAATGAAATTAGAAGCTATCAAATAAAAAGATTTGATTTAAATGTGACAATTATTACTGTTCGTTCTAATAAATGCGAATATGATTGGTATCAGTTTACTAACTGATCACCGATTTTATAAAAGTTGGAATTAATTCTTGTCATAATAAAGGCTAGTACTTGCTCAACTAAAAGCACTTTAGCAACAAAGTTCTTCCATAAGCTACGCCTACCAGTATCAGTTATAAAGCCTAGAGCGTAAATACCGCCTTGCTCCTTTTGAAATTATCTGATAGAATTGTAGAAGCAGGGTAAACGATTAATAATGTTTTCTGCTCGCTTCGTTTACTATGCACAAATAAGAACATTACTTTTCATAACAAACTTCTGCGAATTAACCGTTTACAACTTTATATACCTCGTACTGTATCGTGAAGTGAGTCTAGTCTCGAATTCAAACTACAACCTTATTCTATACAGAGCTTTGTGTATAATAGGTAGTATGAATGCCAAATATAGCCGATTTGGAATTGTATTTGTTTACTTATTTAAAGTTAAGCTAATCGGAATTCAGTATTTTAATCGATTTGTACTTTTTTGGATATTCATTGTAGCGAACTGGATCCAAAATTTACTGTCTAGACTTCAACCTTATATGATTTCATTTCCGTAACATGTCGGAAATTACTATAAAAATGTAAACTCTTCGATCTCAAAAGGAAAATTTATATTAAAGTTGAGTTCCTTGCTCTTAAATTTAACTTTATGGGTATTTTGCATTTATATGATAATGTTCTTGTCCGCAATATTCTTATAAACATTATTATTAACCAAGTCCAAAATGCACTTTTACCATTAGACTTTTTTCCGGAACTGGTAGCTAACTTAATTACGAAGGGTAAATTAAATTTTAATTGGATACTTTATTAATATCACTGCCTACGTAAACGTCACGAAAAGTAGATATTCGGCGCAATAAGCTCAATTATGGAAATTTAAATACTAATTAAAAACCTTAGATTCATAATCATTTATATAAAAATTATAATGGCAAGATATTAGTATGGAGTAATTTGTTATAGTTTTAAGCATCATCAAGATTTAGCTAAAATTTTTGATTTGTTAAGTACATAGCTTATATTTTTTAAAATTTAGGAATTTAGATGGATTTAGCCAGGACGTTTAATCATTTACCCATCACCGTTCTGATAGCTATTGCTAGCAGAGTCTTCTTACGCCGTTCGTAGTGTAGCAACGTAACAACATTTCAAAATCTAACTAAAAACAATTAGATTTTCCTAACGCTTAGTTGAAGCACAAATAATAAAGCACCTACCGTTTTAAATTTTAATGAAGTTAATTGATTAAAAAGGTACAAATAGGCAGCTTTAAATCAAAATAAAGCTTAATAATACAACTTAAAGTTGTTACTAAGTACTTTCCTTAAATTATTTTAAAGGTATAACTTTGTTGAAGCATTAAGCAATTCGACTTAAAATAGCTCACCCTTAAATCTAGACTTTTTATAACAAATGTAGATCATTCTAACAAAAAGGTGCGTTTCTGAAAAATAAGTTATAATAGCTTTGAAAACTAAAATTCTAAAATGGATAAGTTCCATTTCACGTTTAGCAAGATATACTTACAAGAACTGAAGTACAGTCAGTTCGTACTTATAAAAGTTTGGATATAGTCAGCTCGTATTTACTAAGGTTTGGATATAGTTAGCCCGTACTTACAAAAACTTGAGTATAGCCAGCCTGTACAGCATATTTCCTATAACGTTATAAAATGAAACCGGTATAGTCTAATTAAAAGGTAAAAGTTATTTAACTAAAATAAAAGATCACAAGATTCAATAAGAAGATTCAGTTGCTATAGCTATTTACACATGGCTATTTATTTTTATTTTTTCGTAAATAGCATTTAAAATTGTATTGATTAGTTAAAAACGTTTAGTGTTCTTTTCATTAAAAGTTGCTAGAAGAGTACAATACAACTTTAATTAACCGTTAAGATGTTGCTAGTTTAGTTTTAAAGGGAAGGTTAGTTGTGGATCTACACTGCCTTTTGGTTAGCTAAAACGATATTTTGAAAATGAATTACATCCCTTTTTAAGAATGAAAGCTTAGCCTTTGATTAGCTAGAAAATACCGTATTTCAATTGGCTAACTATGGATTTCATGCCGACGTCGCTTTGAAAAGGGAGTACTTAGCTTCTGACAACCTCTGTCTTCCCTATGCATCAGTATGGGAACACATCCGCCGATCCTTGTCTTGTAAATATTAATAAAATTAAACTAAAACTCAATCGAATAAGCTTATCTAATTTGACTAGCTTTTCGGTATTGAAAATGGTTGGTGCAGATTAGTTAAACTTAATTGTGTTGCAGTCTAGAGCGCGAAACTTAAAATTTCATCATCATACATTCATTTAATTTGAACAACTAACGCTACTATAAAAACAGTTAAATAAAACTCAACTAGCAAACTTCAACCTTCTTTTATTTCGTTTTGAAATTAGATTATTAACTCTTCTAGACAGTTATTTCCGATAAATTAATTCAATTCAATTCAAGTTTAAAGTTCGCTATTTAGTTCAAATATTTTAAACTCCTTACAACGATTCTAGCCTCGCTAATTTATATTAGATCAATTATATCTAAAATTAATAACAGACGCCTAAAGGTGAACAAATTTGAAGTTTAAACCTTTTTACAATTTTAGAACACAAGCGAAGCTTAATATTTTAAACTTTATAGTACAGTCCTATTTAAATTAGATTTTAAACAACCATTTCGACGACTTTTTTTTTTACCTATATACAGATATACTTTTATTTGTATAACTTTACCCAGCTTAATTTTATTTTAACTTAATTCAAAATTCCGAATAGCGATAACCAAGATTGTGCTGTAAACGAAGAGATGCCAACCTGTTGTATTGATAACTTATGTCGAGTTATTTGTGACGCGACTTTCGAACCGGTTCTAGTATGTGATGAGTGGCGACCGTTAGCTTGTAACACGCGTCTACTTGAAGTGTTTCATTACAAAGACGAAAGTGAAGTGACTTCTCAGCCTATACGCGAGTTTGTAAATAAACATTTCACTCCAAAAGAAGTAGTAGATAACGGCGAAACGCGACAAGTTAAAGTGTTAGAACTTACCTACGCATTAGTAGCTAGTTCCGATATGTCTGAAAAGATGGCTATAGCTAAAGTCAAGCAGTGGGAATTCGAAAATAGGCCGTATTATACAATATCTATAAGGGACGTACATATCCTAAAGTTAGCTAACAAAGAACCAGCACCAATGGAACTTGAACAAACTTTAGTTGAACCTCTTTCGATTTTAAATAAAACTTCAGATACGCATTTCGACCCTTCAGATGAACCTGAGCTTGAATCTAGATTATTACAGGAATTTTCACTTTTAGCTGATGCTATACCTTCTATGGTTTGGGTATGTGGTAGGGAAGGTGAAATCTAGTAAGAAAAGATATCCTAAAATATTTATTGACTTAAAAACTTTATAGTTACGCCAACAAAAGAGTTAAAGAGACATGGGGTATAGATGTGCTGCAAGAATCTTGGCAAGTAAATTTTATATTTAAATTGTAATCGTTGGTTTACTTACAGTTTATCTTACTAGGAATGTATACATCCAGTAGATTGGGAATCCTTTATACCACAATGGAAACAAGCACAAGCAGTAAATATTAATTATAAGTGAATTGAAATTAATTTTCATTTCTTAGTCTATTACAGCGTTCAGCCATGAAACTAGGTACCGTAATAAATACACTAAACCTGACCCAGAAGACCCATACAACGGCTACAGGTGGCATATCTTCCAATCTATCCCCATCTTTGGAAAAGATGGCGTACTTAAACGTTGGGTGCTTACAGCTATGGGTAATTTACCAACCTGTTTCGTATATATTTAATCATTTAACTAGATGTACACGATTGGAAATGTGCTGAAGCTGAGAAACAAAAATTAGCTGCTTCAGAAAAGATGGCTATAGAAGCTTCCCGTTTAAAATCTGCTTTCCTATCGATGATGTCCCATGAAATTCGAACTCCATTATTCGGTATAGTTGGGAATACTTGTCTGTTAATGGAGACTGATATTGACGACGATCAACGTGCTTATATTGATACGATCGATGGGTCAGCTCGTCTGATGGTAAAGAATTATATGCTACAACAGTTTTAAACTAAAGTTCAACCTAGATGTCAGTAATTCAGGATATCCTCGACTTCTCTCGAATCGAAGCCAACAAATTAAACTTACAACTGGCACCCTTCTCATTAAAGCGACTGATTAACCGATGCGCACGTGCTATCAACAACACAGCTACCAAGAAAGGGCTGAAGTTCATAGGTTCCAACATCAACTACGATCTTAACGTTGTTGGTGATCAGAGCCGGGTACAGCAAGTATTAACCAACATAGCTTCGAACGCCATCAAATTTACTCATACTGGGTCAGTTACTTTAGAAAGTACCAGTAAACTGCTGAATAACGGGAAAATAGTAGTGCGGATAGTCATCAAAGATACCGGGATTGGGATGGGACCGGATGTCACAAGCAAGCTGTTCGCACCTTGGACCCAGGCTGACTCATCTAACCGTAGGCTATACGGTGGTAGTGGCCTAGGTTTAGCTATTACTAAGTCGTTGGTTGATATGATGGGTGGTAGAATTGGTTTATCTTCGGAGATGGATGTAGGCTCCATTTTTTGGGTAGAGCTCATATTCCCTGAAGCTAAGATCGATGACCTCAACGAGTTCGACGCCCTCTCCTCACCCGAGTCCAACATGAAGATTTCGAAATTTGAATTCTATGATTTCAAAACTACTCAACTGTCAGAGCCTCTACTAAACTTAGATACACCACTAAGTCCAATACCTGAAGTTTTGACTCGTAGTAATAAAATTCAAAAAGTTTCCAAAGTATCGTCACCTGGTAATAATACCTCTACCCAAAGCCCAGTCAGATTACCGAACAAAAAGGTAAAGTTGGATAAATTCAATTTAGATAAGTCGAAAAAATCGAACAACTTAAAGTCTCAGCTGCCTAACGGTAAAAAGTTCCAAGTGTTACTGGCTGAGGATAACCCCATCAATCAAGCTATCCTAATACGTTTCTTAGAGAAGATGGGTTGTGTCGAATACATTCTCGCTAACGACGGTGTACTCGCGTTGGAAACTTATCTTTCCAAGCCCAAGGGTCACTTCGACCTCATCCTACTCGACCAATCTATGCCGAGGATGGACGGTGATATGGTTTGCCAGGAGATCCGTAAGAAGTACAACGACCTCAACCAAGTTATCATATCGGTTTCGGCTAACGCACTACTTTCGGACAGAACGTACTTCTTGGAGGTCGGTATGAACGATCATATCTCAAAACCGGTCACCTTCGTTAACTTTAGGGAGACTTTGACTAAGTGGTTGCTCGAAATCAAGCCTAAACTTTCAACCTGCCCTGACCAAAAGAATTCGACACAATCCACCTTACCAACGGATCGGAATTAAACTGTTTACCCTAGGCTGACTATTTGATTCATCTCGTATCTTAAATACCGACACCCTTCCTCCCTATACTAACTTCGTTCTTCACTTCTCTCGTCCATCCTTTTAAAATTATTCTGTCAGGTACACTGCTCAATTTTTCATCATTTTGTAACTGTCTTTTCATTACCGATTCTCGTTACTATTGTATCACCCCTAAAGACATTAGTGCAACTTTCGGTCGCCTCCTTCGCCTCCTACACTTCCTCGTTCTTCCGTTATACCTTCTTGGGTATCTACGATATTCTAAAAATAAATCATAACTTCATACTGCAACTCAGTTTTACTTCGCTATAATTTATCAGCTAAAGGATTATTGGTCCTTGATTTAAAGGAGCTTAAATAGCTAATTTTCCTAATTCTTATTTAGCAAAAAAATCAATACTTATGCTCAAATAGGTTGATTTTTATCTAATGTATAATGTTAGATTTAATCGCAGTAAAGCTAGGAATTAAGTGCTCGATACGTTTGTATTGTAGCAATAGATTATCATTTGGTTATAGTTGCTTTTTAAGATAATTTTTAAGTTATCTAATAATAGTGTATTAATTAATATAATTAGAAAGGATGGTAGGGATAGATATTAAAGAAGTCTACTTTTTCCACAAGTTAAATAGGTAAACTACTGAAAAAATCTAGAACGTTGTATAGATTAAAAACTAGTGTATAGCTGGTATACCCCACCAATTAATTTGAAAATTAGTTAACGTTTTAATTTACTAATTCTAAAATGGATATAAAATTAGGATTGCTGCCAAAATAAATTTAAAGTATTATTTCAAAAAAGTTACTTATATTTTTACTTTTATTTTATTTTTTGAAAATTAATAGCTCAAGTACTAATTTATGTATATATATTAAATATAATAGATCTGAATGCTTACTATACATATATAATTAGTTATTTTTGAAATAGCTAAATTTGATCTTTCTAAATAAAATAACTAAAAAAATTTAAATATAGGAAAATTTAAAAAAAAAATCAAATGTATGTTACTTTTATAAAGCTTTAGTTTTTTAATATACTATATTAAAATTAGTTACATTTGAAAGTATTTATATTTAGCTATATAAAATATCTATATATTTAATTAAAAATTTAATTACTATATATTTAAGTTTAATAAAAAGTATTGAAAAAGAACTACAATTAAAAAATAAAAAATATTTCATTATGCAAATATATAAATATAAAATATATAATAAAAGTATTTTGCTATACTTTTAGTAAATTATACTGAAAATCATTTATATGTAAAAATATTAAAAAGTAAAAATACTATTTTTAAAAGTTAAATAATAAAGTTAGCTAAAAATAAATAAATAAATTTATTTTTAAATATTAAAAAGCTAATAATATTTAATAGCTTTACTAAGATTTATTTAAAAATTGAAAAAAATAAAGATTATTAATAAAAATATACTTATTACTATATTATAAAATAAATTTTTTATTATATAATTATATATAAAAATAAAATATTATTACTTATATTATATTTAAATTATAAGTATAATAGTAAAAAATTATATTAATAGCTAAAAAAATATTTTAATTAAAAGTATATTAAAAAACTATACTATTATATTTTATAATTATATAATTAAAGCTTTATTTTAAAAATTAGTTATTTAATTTCCACTTTTAAAATAAATATATAAGTTAAAAATAAAGCTTTTAAATTAAAAAAATACTAATTATCTAAATATTAGCATTTAAATTTATATAATCTTATTATATAAATAAATGTAAATTTAATAAATTTAATATTTTAATAGTATTGCTACTAAAATAAAAATTAAATATATTAGTTTAAATAAAATTATAAATATTTATAGTTATAAGCTATAAATGTCAACTATATAGCTTTTTATAACTTATATTAATTTAAAAAAATTAAAGCTAATTTTTAAAATAAAGCTTTAAAAATATAAGATTTATATTTAGTATATATAAAATACTAGTATTTAAATTTTAGTTTAGCTTTATTATATAAAGCTATATATAGCCTAAATTTTAATATAAGTAAAAATACTTAAAAAACATTTAAGTAAAATCTAAAAGTAGCTAAAAAAAGTTTAAAATAATTATAATTTATAGCTAAAAATTATAAAGTATAACTTAAAAAATAGTAGTTAAATATAAATAAACTTTTCTTTAAATTTATAGTATATTTTTTTATTTATAATTAATTTAAAAGTTAATTTATAATTTTTTTGAAAATAAGTAAATTTAATTAATTATAAAATAAAAGTATTTATTTTAAAATTTAATTTAGCTAACTAGTATAGTTTTTTAATTTAGTTTTAATTAAGAGTTTAGTAATATTATTTTAGTTTTTTTAAATATAATTAGAATAATAAAATTTTAATAAATAAAATTTATTTTATATGCTTTTATAATATATACTTATTTAATAAAGTTTGATAATATAATATAGATTTTAAAAATAAACAAATTATTTTTTTATTAGTTAACTGCTATTATTATTAAAATTATATAAGCTTATTATAATAATATATTTAATATATAAACTTTACATTTGTTAAAATTATGCTTGCATTTTTATGTATTTTTTTATTTCCTTTTATATTTAAATTTAATAAAATAATTAATATTTTATTAGCTGCTTATTAATTAAAGTTTTAAATATATATATATATTAAATTTAAACTGTAAAATTTCATATTTTAAAAGTTTAATAAATACCTTTAGTTAAGAAATGAAAGCTGTAAATATATATATATATTTAATTTAAAATGCTTAATTTGGTTTTATCCAGCTAAAATTGCAAAAAATTATTATGTTAAATTTTTAAAATTTTATATAAAAAGCTTTATTAAAAAATAAAAAGGTTAATGGCTTTTTCTTATATTTTTTTAGGTATGAAAAACCCTGACGTCTATTTAGTTTAATACTGTTTAACTGATTTTATTTCAGTTATCACTAACTTCAAAATATGGTTAAAGGCACATTCCACTAAATCTAATAAAAATGATATATTTTTTTGGATGCTGGAATTCTAAGGGTTAAAAAATTATTATCAATTAAGAGATACTTAAAAAGTGACAAAGTCAATTCCTTTAGAACTTAGATTTATAACAAGAAATGAGTAAAGCTTTTACAGCTATATCGAATTCAGAATGCTAGAACGTATAAAAAATTTAAATTATCACCATAAGGTAGAATTTGAACAAAATTCTTTAATCCATAAGTTACAAAGTATTATTCACTATTTAAATTTAGCTATAAATTATCAAACTATAGCATCTCTAAAACCAACGATAAAAAGTTTTAAATCGCCATAGGCAATAAATTTACAACACATTCTAATCAAAAGAAATTCAAATGTAGTACTAAAGTGGTAGTGATGTATAGGTGTAATTGATTAGATGTAGATATGATGATATAAATGTATAATAAAATACTGTTTAGTAACCAATTTTTATCGCAGTCAAATTTGGTAAACTGTATAAACTGTTTCAATATTAAAATAGATTTGAAGAAAGATATAAATATTTATATATCTCTCTCTCAAAGTAATTGAATAGAATATGGTAAATTTTAGACTTTTCACAATTCGCAACTTTTTAACAACAAAGTAGAATCTATAACGAGAATGGATAGAAACAATTTAGTTTTAAGAGCAGAATGTTTAATTTGTAAAGAGTTAAACACAATCACTTTTAATACTAGTAATTAAATTAGAGAAAATGCGAGTAAGAGTATAGATAAAGGAATTGATAATCGAATTAATGAGAAAGACAAGATGATAAGCTGTAAATAGAGCTAATTTATTTTAGTTTACAGATTTTTTTACCAATGTTGATTTAAACAATAAAAATGCATTTATTTAGTAGTCTGTAAGCTGCTTTTCTTTTGCAAAGAGTAGGTTAATTATTCTAACTTAATTACTAAAAGTTGCTTTTTATAAGTCCTAAGGAAATAATCAAAGTCATTACATCCGAATAATTGATTGTGGAATTAACAAAACAATTTCACCATAATAACTTCATCAATTCTTATATGAAATAGTTCTACTACAAAAGATTAACAGTACTTACAGTTGTACTAATCTAAATTTATTTAAATCAATTTAGTTAGCAGTCATAAATTTTAGAAGTACGAACTTTTTTATAGATTTAAAATTGAAGAATTTAGATTAAAAATTGCAATTAAGTTTGCATATTTTGATAACGAGTTAAAATACGTACAATTTCAACATTTAATAAACAAAGCTATACTCAATACTACAAGATGAGCAGGCGGAACTTACAATAAAGAAAAATAAGGCAACATGAAAAATTTAGTTGGTAATAGATTTGATGATTTTAGAAAATATTACAGATTAATGTTGATTCATATTTAATTGATCCCGTTATGGAAAGAATTATAAAGTTTTCTAAAATTTACTGGTAAAATAGACTAAATAATTACTAACTTTAAATTAGAATCATATAGTTATTAAAAAGTAGGATGTATAAAATTATCTTCTAAATAAGTGCATAGTTTTACCCATTTTATAAATACATCCGTTTTTACTACTGAATTCCTTCATGACTTTGAAAATATGGAAAGTTTTAATAGTTAGTAACCTGGACTAGAATTCTTGTTATTTTTTTAACTGCAATTGACTTTGTTTGTAATTTGTATCGGTCCAAATTCGTACAAAGAAAAAAACTAACAAAAAGATCAAAATAAAAATATTACTATAGATACAGATCGCTAAAAGCAAAGTAAATTTTATTTTTGTTTTTGTTTTTCCAACAGCTTTCTATAAAAAAAATATGTGAGTTAATAAGCGTAAAAGATTAAAGATGTACTTTCTAGCCTGTAAAACCATAGCTTGCTTTCTTGCTAGTAGTGTTTGTTGACGTTTCTCTCCATCTTCTTGCCAAACCTTCTCTACATTTTCTTCATGCTCATCTTTGTTCTTAATACTGTTTTCAAGCTTATATTTCTGAATTAAATTCTCGGTACTTCTTAGATTTAAAGCTGGTGAACTTGTACTTAAACCGGTACTATTAACGTTCCTTGTAGTAGTAGGTCTGTTTATAGCTAAATTTACAACTTCAATTTGGTTACTATCATTAGATTGTTGAGAATTTCCCTGTCTTGGTAAAATATGGCTCGGCTATTTGTTAATATAATTAGTAAAATTAATTTAATTTGGCTAAAATTAAGTATTACTATTGGTAGTCCGCCCAATTGTAATATTTTATCACATGTAGTTTCTACAGAGCCAGTTAAAGCTAAATCGGCTTGAATTGCTGCTGTCGATACTTCTGGAAACATGGCTTTTACAGTCTCTACCTACATATAATTGAGTAAAAAAATCGATTTATAGTTTTACCATATCTGGTGTAACATTTCTACGTCTTAAATTAACTCTACCTCTACCATCCGTGTTACCTGTCCCATTTGAATTGGATCCTAAACTAATTTAACTATTTTATACCATAAAACTCAATACCTAGTACCCAACGAAAAACTAAAAATAGTATTACAACCGCTACTATTAGAGATACTGCTTCGGACATCTTATTATAATTGATTTAGCCCTTTCTCTTCGAGAGGCTACTAAATGCTTATTATCACTTTTCAAAAACTGCCTTAGATACTTTAGTTATTTTATTAGATTTAATGATATTTGACCGAATTGAACGAAAATTTCGTTATAACTCCGTAAACCAATAGTAGATTACCACAACATTGCCGATTAGCTAATAAAATACATATTTCCTTATTGTAGATTCAAACAAAGTCAAAGTCAATTTGATAAAAATAACATCTGATGTCCTTACCTGAATGTCAACAAATAAAGGCCACTCACTATATAGTAAGATTAAATCGGTTAGTTTATAAGAAAAAACAAATGAATTTTTCATTTTAGTCAATAAAGTCCACAAATAAGTTTTTAAACATCTACAAATCAACAATTTAAAAGCAATCAATTTAGGTTTAAGCTACAAGTGTTTATATTTAAAACCTCAAAGCCTTATTAGAATATCTTGGGTTAAAAAAGATAATTTGCCAACCAGTTGGGTTTTAATAAAAAAATGAACCTTTTTAAAATATAAAACAATATTTAAAAAGTTAATTCGACTTAATTAAGCTAAAGCTGCAAAAAAGTTCATGATGAACCTTCAAAATTGTACAAAAATAGCTTTAGTTAAAAAATTGCAGGTTTAATTGCTTTTTCTATATAGATTGAGCTTTTTAAAGCTAAACATTTTTGATAACTTAGCCTGTTTTCTAAATTATTTATATCAAAGCTTTTAAATAAAACTTAGTGTTATATATTAGTTCAAAATCCCCTTATTAGATGTAGTTAATATAAAACTTTAGTTAAATAGGCTGAGTACCTTGTAACTAGTAATAAGAATTGTACTTCTATAAAAGTGAAAAACAATTTAATAAAAGTTATATAAAATACAGTTTATTTGAGTAGCATTAATTAATAAATATTAAAATATATAATATTAGTTGTTTAGTATATTAAATAAGTAAAAATAAATTAACTATTAAGCTATTTATATACTTTTTATTATAAAAAATATAAACTATTTTTAAATAATAAAATTAAAATATTCAAGTTATTTTTACTAAATATAAATTTAACTTTTTTTCTAAATTTAGCCTTTTATTTATATTATATATTTTTCTTTAAAACTAAACTTTTTATTATTTTACTTATACTTTACTTTTTCTCTATTTTTAAAATACTATTAATATTAATTTTTTATTATACTTATTATAATTAATATAAGCTAATTTAAATCTTTATTTTTTTTATTACTTATTTTATAGGCTATAAAATAATTTTAAATTTTTAATAGAAAATACTAATTATAATATACTAATACTAGTTAAATTATAAATAAACTTTAATGAAAATATTTGTTTTATAAAAAAATTAATACAGTAATATTTAAATAATATATATATTAAATATAATTTAAATTAGAAAATATTTTAAAAATAAAAAAGTATTATAGCAAATTTAAAAAAGAATATATTTAAATTAAAATACTTTTTTAATATTTAATTTTTAGTTTATAGCTTAAAGCTATAAACTATAAGCTAAAATTATTATATTAAAACTATATAGCTAATAATAAAAATTTTTTATAGCTATTTATAGGTTTTTTTTAAATATATTTACTATATAAAGCTATATATAGTTTTTTATAATATAAAAAACTAGTTAAAAAGCTTAAAATAAATTTATTTAAGTATATATATATTTATAGTTAACTTATAAAGAAATTATACTTAATAAACTTATATTTATTAGTTTAAATAATAATATTTAATTAGTTATTATACTTTTATACTATATTAACTATTTTTTAAACTATTTTAATAATATATTATACTATTAATATTTTATTTTAATATTTTACTAAATCTAAAAACTATCTAATTTTATCTATATTTAGAAACTTTTATAGTTATATTATAAAGAAATAAAAGTAGCTTTAAATATTTAAAAGTATATAAATATTAAATTTTATTATTATAACTAGATAAGTTAAACTAATACTTTAGCTATTTTAAAATTTTAGCTTTAAAGTATTATTATTTTATAACTTATTTAAATTAACTATAAGCTTATATATATATATTGTATTTTATTATTATTTAAATAAAATTTAAATAGTAAAAATTAAGTACTTAATTATTTAAAGCTTAATTTTAAATAACTTTAGTTATATTACTAACTATGTAACTATATTATATAAGTAATATAATTTTTTAATATATATTTGATATTTATAGCTTATAGTTATAAATATATAAAATTTTTATAATTATTAGCTTGCTTTTATACTACTATATTTATAAAATAAGTATAAAATAAGCTATTTTTAATAATTATATAATAAAATATATAATTATTATATAATATTAATAATATAAATTAAAGTTTTATTTTATTATTTTATTAATAAGATTATTAGTTTTTAGTAACAATTATCTAAAATAAATAAAAGCTTTAAGGTTTTTTAGCTTATTATTATAATTAAATTATTTATTAAATTGATTATTTAATATAAGCTACTTTATTATATAAATACTTAGAAATAAAAAAGGTTAAAAAAAGTTAAAGTAGGTTATTTTTTAGCTAAAAAACTTAAATAAATAATAAAATATAATAATTTAATATAGTATAATAAAAATATATCTTTTTTAAAAAATAAAAAATAGAGATTAAGCTAACTATTTTTAAAAAAAGCAGTTTATATTATACAAATTATTTATAAAATTATAGTAAGTATTAAAAAAAATAATATAAAGAAAAAAATATATTAAAAAGATAGTTAAATTTTATTATTTTAAATAAAAGCTATTTAAATAGCTTACTAAGTATTAAGTAGCTAATATACTACTAAAAGATAGTAGTTAATAAATATACTAGTATAAAAAAAATTAACAAAAATGGAGTTTAAGCTACTTTAATATTTTATAAAAAATATTTTTTAAAATAAAAAAAGCAATTTAAATAAAACTATAAATAAGTATAGTTTTAATTAAAAAGTTTTTATAATAAAAAGTACTAATAATTAAATAAAATACTTTTAGTTTTATTATAAAAAATAAGTTATAAATTAAGGTTAAAATTAATTTTAAATAAAAAAAATATTTTGAAAAATTAAACTAAGTAGTTTTAAGCTACTTAAAAATAGAAAAAAATTAATAATATACTTAAATTTATTTAAATTATATAACTATAATTAAAAAGCTTTTAAAATATAATACTAATATTTTAATATTAATATATATATATTTGTTATAAACTAAAAAATGAATAAAAAGTATAAGCTTATAATAAGTATTTTTTTAATTAATAAGCTTAATTTAAAAAGCTAGCTATATAAAAAAAAGTTTTAAAATTATTAATTTTTAAATAGCTTTTTTAGCTAATATAAATAAAATAAAATAAAATTTTAATAATAAATAAGCTTATTAACTAATATAGTAAAGTATAAAAAAATAAAACTTTTATTTATATTTAATATTATATTATAAGTTAATTAAGTTAAGTTAAATATATTTATAAGTAAAGTAGAAAATTATTTATATAAAAATTATTAATAAAAAAAATACTATACTAATTAAAATGCTATTAATAAAAGTATTATTTAGTATAATAAATAATTATAAAAAAAATTAATAGTAGTATTAAATAAATAAATAAATAAATTTTATTTAACTTTTTATTTTATAAAAAACTATTAATATTAAAAAAAAACTAATAATAATAAAAAATATTAAAATATTAAAAAAAGCCTAATTAAAATATATACTTATATAATTATAAATAAAATAAATATAAAATATAATTATTAATTTTTTTAAATTAAAAAAAAAACTTGCTTACTAAAAATAAAGTCTTAAATATCTACTTTAACTATATTTTAACTATAAAAATATTATTGAATATAAATATACTATAATATTTAGTTTATAATATTATATTAAAGCTAATAATTATTATTTTACTAAATAGTAAAATATAATATTTTTTATTTATAAGTTTAAGTAAAAAAAATATAAAAAATAATTTAAAATATACTTAAAATAATTTAAAAACATTTTATTTAAAGCTTTATATCTTTATCTGTAAATATTATAAGTTTTTAGTTTTTAGAGATTAATTTGCTATATTTTTTATAAAGTAATAATATAAAGATAATATTAGCTTTAAAAATTAGTATATTATATAAAAAATAGAAATTAAAAAATTAAACTAAATAAGCTTGATGTAATATTTTAAAATTTTTAATAAATATTATAATAGCTAAGTAAAAAAATATTTTTATATTAACTATTAAGTTATTTTATAATATTTAAATTTACTATTAGCTTTAAACTTTAAATTATAAAAAGTCTTAATAAATTTAAATATAATTGTTAATATTAAATTATTTTATAAAAGTAAAACTTATTATTATTATTTTAAAAATAATATTAAAAATTTATTTTATAAAAATAGAGTAGAAAATAAAGAATTAAAAAGTTTAGTTTTTAAAAGTTAATATATAAAACTTAATAATTAAATTTAATATAAAAGACTAAAATAAAGTATACTATTTTAAATAAATAAAAGTATAAAATACTAAAAAAGAGATATATACTTTAATTTAAGCTTTAATAAATATATTTTTAGCTTAATTGAGATAAGTTATTTTAATAAAATAGTAATATATTTTATATTAATTATAAAAAAATTAGATAAATAAAAGTTTCTTTTTTTATTATAATATTAAAAATATTAATAATTTTTATAAAATAAAATAATATATATTTAATATTAAAACTAAAGCTAATAAATATAATTTAATAATTAAATAATTAAAAATATATAATATATATACTATTATATATTAAGTAAGTAAAAATAATAAAATTATTTTTTTATTTAATAAATTTTTATAATAAAAGTTTTATATATAATTTAAAATTTAAAAAGGTAGCTAATTAAATTTTAATATTATAATTAGATAAAAAATTTTAAAAAAATTATATTAAATAATATTAAATATAAAGTTTATTTTAAAGTTTATTATTAAATTTTAAAATTAAAATTTTTTATAAAAGTAAATAACTATTATTAAAAATAAGTATAAAAAAGCTAAATGAGTAAATATATTTTAATAAACTTTATTATTTAAAAAAGGCTTAAAAAGCTATAAAAAACTAAAAAAAGTTAATAAAAATTATTAAATAACTAGCTTAAATATAAATAAAACTAGTAATTTAAAGCTAAAAAGCTATGTTTTTAAAAATTAAATTAAAAATATTATAAAACCAAATATTAAATAATAATAAAATATATATTTTAACTATTTATAATTTAAAAACTAAAAAATTAAAAATATAAATTATTATAATAGTATTTTTAAAACTAAAATATATAAAAACTAATAATTTAAAAAATAAAAAAAAATTAGTAAAAAAGTAAACTAAGATAAAAATAAATCTAGTATAAATATAAAGCTAACTAAAAAAAGCTAAAATAAAGTAAATAAAAAAATATATTTAAAGCTTTTAAGTAATATTATATTTTTATTATTTTAGTAATGAATAAATTTAAAATAATTATATTATTATAAATGGCTAAAATTAATAATTTATTAATTTTAAGTAAAATTTTATAATTAAATAAATATATTTAAAATAAAAATCTTAAATAATATTAAAAAAGCTAAATATATTACTATATTATAAACTTTATTTATATAGATTAAAATTTAAGTTTTAAAAATAAAATTAGCTTATTTTGAAAAATAACCTTTAATAATACTTTTAAATACTAATAAAATAATATTTAATTAACTTTTTAGCTAAAAGTAGCTTATATAAATTTTATTACCTAATATTTAATATTAAATACTAAAAAAAGTAAAAAAATAATAAATTAGTTTAACTTTTAATTATTAACTAAAGTTTAAATATTATTAAAAAATATATATTATTATAGCTTTTTATTAATTTATTTTTTTTCTTAAACTTATTAGCTAAAAATATTAGGTTTAGTAGTAAAAATAACTTTTTTAATTTTATTTTATTTTGTTTAAACTATAAATATAAAGCTTATTTATTAAAATTAAGTTTATTTTTTAAATTTACTAAATAAGTATAAATTAACTATAAAAATCAAATATAATATACATTTAAAATAAAAATTTTATAAAAAATTAACTAATTTTATATAAATTTATAAATTATAATAGGTTTTTTACTAATATAATTTATATTAAATTATTTAATAATATTATTAATAGTTTTTTAATATGTTTTTATATTATAAAATCAAATAAAAATTATATAAATAGTAGTAAATATATAAAAAAAATTAAAAATTACTTTTTACTTTTTTTTAGTTTAATTTTCTTATTAGTAAAGCTAAAAAAATTAACTCTTAATTAATTAATAATATTAAAAATAATATAAATTTTAAAACTTATCTATATATAGCTAATTTTTATTTATAATTTATTTGCATTTTATTATAATAATATAAATGGTATATATTAAAAATTAAAATATAAAGCTTATTATAATAAGATATTTTAGATAAATTTATATATATATATTTTATATATATATTATACTACTAATATTATTATTTTTTTATAATAAATTTGATATTACTAAATGTTTAATTTTCTTACAATTATATTAGAACTTATTTAAGTTTAAGAAATTTACACTATTTTATTTTAAAACTTTAAGATTAGTAATTATTTAAAATAGTAAATAATTAAGTTTATTATTAAAATATAAAGAATAAGATAAATAATAATTAGTTAGCTTAGTCTTTAAATTAATTTGTCAAATAACTCAATAATAACTACTATTCTGAAGCTTTTATATTACTTTAAAATTTAATAGTAAATTAAATTAAATTTTCATATAAAAAAACTTTGAGCTTATTTTTTCTAATTTTTTGCATTTAAAAATCTGTTAAAACTTAATTTTATAATTTAAAATTTTAAGTAGTGTATTTTTGAAAATACTTTTTGGTAGCTATAAGGTAGTGTCGGAAACTTGAATTTTCTAGTATACTCATTGTTTATACTTTTCCTTTAAAATTTTTACCAATTTTTCTATCCATGATAAGTTTAAAATTTGAAAAGATATAAGAAAGGTATTAAAATTTTAAAGTTGTATTTAAATCAAAGAATAAGAAAAATTGTATTTCGAAAATTAACTACCATTTAATATGTTTTTAGTGACATATAATTAATAAAAGTATAAATTAAAGAATCTTGAATATCAAATCTTCTATAGCAGAAAAAAAGCATTAAAAATAAACTGACGAATATAAATTCTCTACAACTTTGGAATTAATAAATATAAAAAGATAAGAAAGAATAAATTTAATTCCAAAAGTAATAGTTAAATTCCGGAAAGTACTTAAAACATTAATTAGGAAAGACTTTAAAAAGTAAAACTTTACGATTATGTTTAATAGCCATTATTTTACTATCATATTACGAATTAAAGAAATGAAAAACTTAGCATGGATATAATCACAGGAACTATTACCAAAGAAAACATAGCCAAGTCATTCGTACTGGAGACAACAGTTGTGACATATACAGTCCTAGTTGCTGTATAGCTTATTGAGCTAGTTTTTTGTTGTTCTTTTCCCTTCGGGTTATCCTTTGGCGTTTCTTTTTGAGTTTCCTTATCCTTATCCTTATCCTTATCCTTTTCTTTTTCTTTTTCTTTACCTTTATCATTATCCTTTTGTTTCTCACCGCCAGAATCTTCTTTCTGAGATCGCTCTTGAGTCCAGTCTGGACATTTATCAATTCCTGCTACTTTATTATAACAAGAGTAAGCTCCTTTCTTTAGATTAGAAAAACCCCAACAAGGTGGGCACCCACTCTCACATTCCCCACCAGGTTGATCTCCCTTAATACATTCATTCGGTAGATCTTTAGGTAGTTGGATTTCACTGAATATAACTGTTATTATTGAGAAAATTAATACTACTCTTATAAACGAAAACATTGTGTACTTTTATATTAATTAATTGAATCTCTATTCTTTAAACTGGTATCAAAAACTATACTATCTCTCGTTTTCGAAATAAAGCTAACGAAAATTTCAAATTTCGTTTTTAAATTATCTCATTAATTAGCTATTTGATTTTGATATTAATTTTAGCTATAAAAGTTTTTGGTTCTCTAAAATCTTTATTTAGGTAGCTGGCTACTTTTTTTAATTTAGAACAATTTTTATTACGTAATTATAGTATAAAACTAATGAAATATATAATAATGCTAATTCTATTTGTTATATTTTCACGTTTATGAAAACAGTTATAAGATATTTCTATTTTAGTTAAATAACTAGTAATTCAGAAAATCGAAATAGTTTATATCAGAAATTAGTATCAAAAACAAACAAGCTAATTTGTAGGAATTTTGCAGTATTCTAAATATAGAACTAGAGTAAGAATTTAATAAATTGTATGCTCTTTGACCAATTCTTTATGAAATTTATTTATTTTTAGTTGACGACAAGAGATTCGATATCAGAACGAACTATCGAAAATATTTGGAAATCTAGAACTCAACATTTGGTGTCCAATTAAAAGTTAAAATAATAGTCCTTAGGGCTTAAACTTGTATTACTAGTGGTACTCAGAATAATTTTGGTTGAATATAACTTTTCGGAAAACTTATGTTATTTTAAAAAAAAAAGTAACTTAGTTATATTAGTGTTTGCCCCATAACATAAAGCCCTCCAAAATAAGGTCATAAATTTATATATTACTCTCCAAAATTAAGTAAACTTATTTATTAAATTTCAATATTTTTTGTTATAAAGTAATTATCTAATAACATATGTATATAGATTTACATTTATGCAAAATTAGGACTTTCTCATACCCTTCATATACCTTAAACAGAAAATCAATATTTATTTTACTTAATAAAAAAACTTAGATAAAAAATTAATAAAGTAAATATATATTTAAATTAAGTTTTAAAAATTTTAAAAATATTAATAAAATTGAAATAAATAGTAATAAAATATTGATTTTATTAATAAGATATTTTAATAATCCCATCACATTTTATAAGTTTAAATTAATCTAATTAGCTTAGAATTAAATTTATTTAAAAATTATACTATATAAAATAATCAATTAATTAGATAATTAGCACTTTTAAAAATAGCCAATTACAATTTAAAAATTAAATAATAATAAAAGTAAGCTAATAAAAACAACTAAAGGTAAGTATAATTAAATATATATAAATATATACATTTGCTTTTCATATATTTAAGTATTAATAAATAAATTTTACTGCATAAGTTGTAAAACATTGTATTTTCTAAAAATTGTATATAATAATAATTATATTATATAATTTTTTTAGCTATTATTTATAATTTTTAAATTATATTACTATAATAGCAGTTTTATTTTGTATAAATAAAATTAATGTTTTTTAATTATTATAATAAATTATAAACTAAAGCTAGATATTATTAAAATTTTAATTTAAATTAATTAATAAGTACTTAAAGCAATTTTTTTTTAATACATTTTTTAAAATTTTGATTTTTATTCTAATTAAAATTTTATAAATAAAAATAAATTAAGCTAATATTTAATATATATCTATAAATTTTAAATATATATATATATAGCTTTTTAAGCTAAAAATAAAAGCCTATTATTAGTAATATAACTAAAAAATATAAAAATTAATACTATAGCAAAAATTTCAAAAATTAATTTAGCATTTATTAAAACTTATAGTTATAATAATAGTAAAATATTTAATATAAAGCTAAAAAATAAGTATTAGAATTTAAATTAAAAGCTATTAATAAATTGATAAAGTTATATAATAGAAATATATTAAATACTAAAGTAAATAAATAAATGTAGTTAGAAAGCTAGGTTTAAAAGCAGGTGTTTAATTAAAAAATGTTTAAATTATTGATTCATCTAAAGCTTAAAGGCTATAAAAGTAATTAAAGTTAATATATATAATATATTAAATATATTTAGTAAATTAAAATTAAACTAAATAAATATTTTACTTATTTAATTTTAATTATATTAAGAAAATCTAGGCTTTAATTTAGTAAAAACCATATAAATATACTAAATAACTTTTATTTTAGAGCTTTTATAGCAAAAAATATTAAAATATTTATTATAAAGTAGCTATTAAGCTATATTAGTAATTTATATAAAATATTTAAATAATATATTAAATATAATAGCTTTAAAAATAATTATTTATAAAATTTAAGCAACTTTTATTAAATTGTTAATAATTGTTTTATTTTTGTTATATAGTTAAAAAGTAAAGTTTTTTAATTTTTTTTTAAATTTAGCATAGTTATAATAATAATAAGATTTTTATGTTTTTATTCTAAAATAAACTGAAAAATAGTAAATCTATTTATATAAATATAAAATTGTTTTTTATTTAGTTTATTTTATACAATTCTATAGTTACTTTAGAATTAATTAATACTAATTTTTAATATAATAATTAAATTACTATATTAAAACTATAGTGGCAGTTTTTTAAATTCTTATTTATTTACTTCTATTTTATGAGATATAAACTAAAGCAAATTTATATTAGTTTAAATCTAAATTTGCCACTTTAGTAAATTAATAATAATACTGCTTAATATAATTTAGACTATAAAACTATAATTATTAATAGCATATACCTAAATATTATATAAAACATATAATAATAGAAAACACAGCTCTATTTTATTGCAATTAAATAAAGTAAATGTATAATTTAAACCATTTAAAAGCATTTTGATCAGCTCAGCTTACTCCTCCTCACTATCTTGATCATCCCCATGATCATCACATTCCCTACTTTTTTTATAGGGACAGTCACAAAGTCTATTTAGTAGATCCGGATCCTTCTTGAACTTATCTAGCACCTCCTGTGCTGCATATTTTCTTGCTTGCTTGCTGACTTTACCGAATTGCTCAGAAAGCTTAACTCCGTGTACGGTAATAGAACACGTCATCCTCTTGTTTACATCAACTTCTTCACCTTGTTGGATAGTTTGGAAAATTTGTATTTTATCGCAGCCCATACGATTAGTATAACGGTTGAGCTGGATATAAGGGTGGACTATGACTCGGTTAGGTGCTAGGTGGTAGTCGTATACCGGCTGGATAATTTTTATAAAAATCTGGTGGACGGATGCGACGTCAAAGTTGGAATCTACGAACACAGCACCCAGGGTAGCTTCAAATACATCGGATATAACTTTGGGGGCCTTGAGGTCGTACCAGTATTCCTTCTGATTTGCAGTTACTCCATCTTCCCTCATTGTTTGGATAATTGAAGTGTAATGCTGTATAGCGTTCATTAACTTTCCGGAGAAGTGTAATATATGTTTGTATAGACCAAGCTGTTCCATAATTGCTGCTAGGGTATTATTACTGACGCAGGCGTCCTTAACTTCGGTCAATTCACCAGGTGTGTTGTTAGGATACTTTTCGAAAAGGTAGGATACTACAAAATAGTCTAAAATCGCGTCGCCTAGAAATTCTAACCGTTGGTAGCAGGGAGTAGAAGCGTTGACCAGGGACGCATGGGTGAAGGCTTCCACTAACCATATCGGATCCTTGAACTTATAGCCGATAGTTGCCTCAATAGCTTCAAAGTTGAGCTTACTTCTGACGGTGTTGGTATCTACATGTAAGGGAGTCGGTTTTAGAGCTTGGATACTCTGCCAGTCAGTAAACCCGTCCAATGGGATACCAAGAGCTAGTGCACACTTCAAACCTCCGTGCTCCTTACCAGCTAGAACTCCCGCGCCCAAAGTAGCTTCGACGATATCAGCTAGAGCTTTATCAGCCATGGTATAGTTGTGTAGGTTGGTTGGATGCGTGTTTTCCTTAATCCTAAATCCAGCTGGACTATACTTAGTTTTGTTGAAGGGTTGGTGAGTGACGTATTTTGGCAGATTGAGATCTCTGCTCAGATAATAAAGGAATCTATTTCCAATAATACGGAGTCGTCGGCAATGCATCTGGCCCTCGTGCTTTAACGGAAAGTTGATATAGAGGTTAGTCGTAGTTATAAACTTTAAGAACGAGTCACCGAGAAGTTCGAGTCGTTCATAATCCATAGCTACGTTCGCGGACGTTAATGTGAAGGCTTCCAGTATAAGTTCGTCTTCAACTTCGGGTATTGCTAGCTTATTTTTAATTTCTTTGATAAGTAGTAATGAGTCGGTACGTTTTAATATGGAAGGAATTAGCATAGAAGTTCGTAGTACATCCCCAGGCATGATAAACGGTGTACAGTACTGTGAAACGGTGAACTTGGCTGCCCTACCTTTACTTTTGGGTTGTTTAAAAGACTTTTGTAAAAAGTGCAGCGTGGTGTGTACTTTTTCAACTTCAAATATAATCTGATCATCTTGGAGGTCAATCCGATGACGTCGCTTGTAGTAGCTCCTAAACGTTTCTCTAGTATTTTCGTCTCCTACTTCAATAGAATCAGGAATGATGGAATCCACTTTAAGGTCATATCTAATAGCCTTAACATAGTACTGATGACCAGAACCAGCCCTGTTAACAACAATTGAACCAGCCTTGATTTCATTTATACTACGAACTTTTCGTTTAGATACATCAGCCAAAAGATCCCAGTCGATGGAGGATTTATCAATAAGCGGTAGCTGAGATCCTATTTTAAGAGGGACGAGAAAATAAGGAGAGTGTGTATCCACAGTTTCGAATTCTTTACCGAAATGTATGTATAGTGAAAACAGTGTGAAACCGGCCAACTGTTTCATTTCTGAATCGGATAGATGCGTCGGTATATTTAGTGAATGTATTCTTAATTTAGCTTCGATACCTTTAAAGAAAAATACTTGAGCGTTAAATGCGGGTAATTTTTGGTTTGTAACAAATGCGTATGACCTAAATCTATTAAGGCCAAATAATCGGTTAATATCTGAAATATCAATGTAATTAATAAAATAAGTATCAGTACATTCCAAACCCCACAGATCGGGTGACTTGGAGGTGTAGTCTCGCAGTGCACGCCATGTTCCTTCGATCTGTTTCTCAAAGTCACTTTCTTTCTTTGGATCGAAATCACGTTCATCAATATCGTTGTTATCAACTACCATCAGGTTATCATCGAGTTGCCCGGCTGTGTAAAGCGCTATACAAGTTTTGAAGGCAGCAGATTGACGAGCTAACGCTTTAGTTTTAGCCAATTGTCCTTGTAATGGCTTTATTGGGCAGTTGGGTGGTAGTATTAAAGTAGCCATGTACATTCCACTCATAATTACTTCCTTAAATACCGGAACAAGTTCACAGAAGACATCACGAGGTAGTTTTGCACAATAATAGTAGATTAAACTGATACTGGATTCTAACGAGATTATAGCTTTGGTGGTAGGAATTTCGAAGATGTTCTCGAGGTCATAATGCCCAGCGGCAATTCCTTCAAATTCCGCATCTTGAAATGGTTTGTAGATTCGATCCTCTGGAAGGCTTCGGCTCCACTCTAACATAAACTTCTCGGACTGTTGCAAAGACTCGTACTTGCAATGCTCGTCTGCGTTTCCTTCTTCTATGAAAACTACGAACTTGGAACGTTTCTTACGAGCTCGCCCTCGGGATTGGATATAAGAAACAAGGCTTTCAGTGAAGTCAAATCGCATAACTAAATTACAAGGCTGTATGTCTAGACCTTCCTCACCAACGCTGGTAGATACGAGAAGATCTAGATCGCCAGCTCGAAACGAATTGATAATTCGGTTTTGTCTCTTAAAAGACATGTTGCTATTTGCCATTTTTAGAGTTCGCCCATGTCCTAATATACAACAGGACCTGATATGTTTTAGTGCCTCTACTCGTTTTAAAGCAAAGTTAATGGTGAGAGCAGTACTTCTACGTTCTACGAATACAATACTCCGAAATCTTTTGGAAGTTTTAGTTGGTAAAGCCTTGAAAAGTGCTTTAAGCTTTGGTGCTACCCACAAATCATTAAGTGTAGATGGATCCACGGTGAGAATATCTAAACTTTTAGTCTTAGCCTCTTTATACTGCGCATATAGCTTTTTTGCCTTATTGATTTCACTTTCTTCCATTTTGCTTGTATCACTAGTATAATCGTTTAAAGAAGCTACTAACTCAGATTCTTCTCCAGAAAAAAAATCTTCAAGTGCGGTTCTTACTAGAAGTAAAGCACACCAGGGTCCTAAATTTCGTAAAACTTCCAAAGATGAATCGATAAGTTTGTTGATGAATTTACTTCCACTACAATTTTTCTGCAGTTCGATTATAAGCTTGTCAGGTTTATATGTACTTGGTGTTCGTTCATATAGGTAAATAATTTCGTCGGGTCGATTTATATAATCGTGAATATCATTATAATTGCTAACAGTGAATACTTTTGAGTCTAAGGCGGTTTCCAATTCACTAATTCATACTAGTTAAAATTAAATTATTTTAACTACAACTAAACATTTGTAAAGTTCGAAATTAAAGATTAAGTACTTACTAGGCAGATAGAAGTATATTTGAACCATCTTTAATTGGAGAAGCAGTCATAGAAAATATTTTGGGTTTTAATTTTGAAGGATCTTTATTCAAAGGGTGATAAAAATTTCTCATGATCTGGTTGTATGGATGATTTTTAGTGGTATGATGGCATTCGTCGAATACAAGGAGTAGGACCTAATAACAAAAAATAGTAAATATAATATAAATCTATATTAAATTTACCTGATCCAAACTCAAAAGGCCGGTATGTAACAGATTAAGAAATACTTGAGCTGTCATAACTAGGACATCAAACTCAGAAATACATTTTTCAATCTTATCTTTATCTAACAAAGTTTTTCCGCTACTTTGCTTAATCATGCTTTTGACTTTAAATGGTACATTTGCTGCTATTGCTATTGATTGTTGAGTAACTAGTGGCACTATATTAACTAAAAATATGACTATTCTGCGTATAGGCTAGGTATTGATTTAATATTCTAGTAGTAATGAAATTAAAAATAAAATGAATTACGAAAACAAAAAAAAACGATATAATACTAACTTTAACAGTAGCCTGATTGAAAATCGCACGTTCTTTGGATAGCATTTCTTTAATAAGTAATATAGATATCATCGTTTTTCCAGCTCCAGTCTCTAAGACAGCGATTATATTTTGCTCTTTTGCTCTGTTAAAAAGTTCGAGCTGGTAAGAGCGTGCTGAATGTGCAACTGCATGATGTGAAAGATTGGGAGCATTACTTGAAGGGATAATAGTTTTGATTTGCCGTATATATTTGTTGCTGCTACGATGATGGTGAGGCTTAATAGGGGCTAAATATGGTGCTATCTCAGCGGATTTATGGATATTCAGTTGTTGACTTGTTGGATCGATTATTTGCATTTAATTGAGTTTTTTGATATAAAAGTAAATTTTCTAAAGCTGTAGCTTTACTAATTTATGGTTAATTATAGTGGTAAAAGCTAATTCAATTTAGTACTTTGGCTTTAATCACTAAGAGATCTTTTAGGGTATACCCCCATTTCGAATAGTGAAAAATAATTGAGGATAGATTATAGCTAAAGAATAATAACTGTGACAACCCACTAACAAGGTCTAGTTCGTACTGGGTGTTAATATTAAAAAGCTAAAATTAACTAACACTACTTTATCCTGATTTTATACCAATTTTTAACTAATAGTTTTGTTTTAACAAATACTATTATTTTGGATTAATTAGTACTTTTTGAAAATCACCTGTTATTCACTTTTTATTTATCTATTTTAGTTTAAAAATACATTTAAACATTTAATTAATATTTATATTGTATTTATTTTTTGCTTTTAAAAAGTACCTAGTGTTTTTTACTTTTTTTTTTTAATTAATTTTCTATTTTTTATCTTTTACTTAGATAAATTTTAGGTTACATAAATTCTCTACCTTTGTTTACTTTAAACCTACAAAGCCTAGGTTTTTATATATTCATTAAAGCTAAATTGTTTAAATAGAAATTTATGTTTTGTCTATAAAATTAACTAAATATATTTTAAAGCTGTAATTTATTTTAATTTTAACAAATAATTTAAATTTATAATATATATTGCTTTATTGCTTTAGTATTTAATTAACTAACTTAGATAATTTAATAAAAAAGATCAATTAAATAAATAAAGCTATATTTATACAACAAAAATATAACTATAACCAAAGTTTACTTATTAAATATTAAAATAGTATATTTAAATACTAATTATAACACTATTATTTAGTTATTATATAATTAATATTTTCTATTCAGTTATAAAATAAAAGCATATTTTTAAAGTTAAAAATAAAGTAAAAACTATTATGTATTAGTTTAATATAAATACTTATTTAAAAATAAATAGTAAAACTAAGATAAAAAAAGCTATAAATAAAAAAGCTAAAATTGTAAAAAATAAAATACTACCCTTTAATTTAAATAAAAATAATCTAAAAATATACTAAAAATTAATAATATTAATAATTATTATTAAAAATAAAAGTTTAAATACTTATATAGTTATAAAAATAAAAAAATAAAACAATTTTATAATTTAAATATAAATATAAAGCTTTTAATAATAAGTAAATATTTTATAAATAAGTTTATAAATAATAATATAAATTAATTAATAAGTATTATAAACTAGTTAAATAATTTTATATTATATAAAAAATAAATAACTATAATTAATTAAAAATAATAGGCTTTAAAAACAAAAAAATTAAAATTTATTTATAATTTACTTAAAATAATTTTAAAATATAAAATATAAGCTATTTTTCTAATAATTTGCTACTAATTAAAAGTTGAATTAATAATTTTAAATTTAATTAAAAAAGAAAATTAGAGTTTTTTTAGTAAAATTAATAATATAAATAATATTTAATATTTATAAAATATACAAGTAAACTAAAAAACTAATGTTTTAACCTTTTAATTATTTAAACTATCTATATTTGATAGGCTAGATAGCTTTTATTTTTTTAAAAAAGATATTTATTTTTAATAAAATATTTTAAAAATAGTTAAATCAATTTATATTTATATTATAATTATTTTTTTATATTTTTTTATTTTGATTTAACTAACTTTTATAAAACTAAAAGTAGAAAATTTTAAAATTTTCAGCTACTTTTAAAAAAAAATATTTAAAGTGATTATATTTTTAAATAAATTTACAATTTATTAAAGCTGTTTTAATTTTTTATTAAATATAATATATAATATTTAAATAAAATTATAACATTTAAATAAAATAAAGCAGTAATATAAATATAAATATAAATGATTTTATTCCTTTAATACCAATAAATTGTAGCCTAATTTTTATAGATTTATACTTATAAGTATATTTAGATAGTAATATAATAGAGCAAAGATAATTTATCAGATAACTAATTATTTATCAAGTAGTTAATTAATTATTTATTTATACTTTAAGCTTCCAAATTATTAAGTCAACCACTATCTTCTAAAATACCTATTGTGCAGATATAAAGTATATAAAAATTAAACTAGTACTACAGCAGAGATTGTCACAACTATATAGGTATGGGGTAGTAACTAAGAGCTATAAACTGGTATTAGTCAAAGTCAACCTTGACTTCACTTATCTAACAATATGTCACTTATAGTTTAGCAAACTTATATCCATACTAGTAGAGCTGAAGTTAACATATATGTTATCTATGGAGGTAGATATTCTAAATTTAGGGCTGATGTGGATGTGAACACTACTGTATTCATATCAATTTTATTTAGTAACTGCTAATAGTAATAGAGATAGGGTGTTACTCCGACAAACAGTATTGTATATCTTTAAAGCTATGAATGTTTATATAAAATGTAAATATTAGTTTAATAAATTAGTCTATATATATTTTAAAGAGGTTTTGGTTAGTATCTCTAATTGTCAGATTGTAATTATCTATGTATCAACATATTAAGAGGAAAGTAAGGATGGAGTAAGGTGTATTTTAACTGTATAAGCTAGAGGGTTCCCACGTAAGTCAGATATACCGGTGTTGATAACTTCGTCGAAGTTCTGGTATTTATTCACTTTGTTCTTTACCTCCTCGAATGAGAAATGTACCGAACTTCTTAAAGATTCGTCAGACCTTCTATTAACCTTTAATTTATCTTTAGTTGAAATTAAGTAATTAGAAGAGTTAGAGTTAATATTAGATTTGAAAGCCAGTAAGTTGTTTAACATTCTAGTACCGGACAGCTTAGTTAAACTTTTTTTAGGTTCTAACTTTTTCCTTGTATGGTTATCTCTTAACACTTCCGGCTCCACTTTACTACTGGTAAAATTATGGTTTAAAGAATCTTTTCTAGTCGGTATATTACTATCGTTATTCCTATGTAATTCGTCTAACATTGCGATAACAACCTGGGGAGGTAAATTATGACATTTAGAGGATAGTTGTGAGTAGAGGTGTAAATACCCAGCTTTATGAAGTTGGTGAATAAGTTGGTTAGGGCCTTCTTGTAAAAGTAATATAGAAGCCATCGTTACTTGCCGTCTAGCGTTAATAGTTCGGTTACTTTCTTCCATCATCTCTTTTATTATATACAACTGTCAAGTTAGACTAACTCCGGAAACTTTACTATCTCGTACTGAGGTCGGTAAGTGTAAATAGTAAAGACTAGCTTCACAAATAAATAAATAAAATAAATAACAAAAAGTTACTGTTTTAACCTTTATCTCATATTTATACTACATTTTAAAATTGAATAAATATATTAAAAATTGTACTTTTGTAACTTTAGAGAACTTTTAAAAAGTTTATGGTTCGAAGGATATGCACTCTTTTTACGGTTTGATAAATTTCTTAAGCTTTAGCTTTAACATAACAAAACCTTATTTTAACCCCTATATTTTTAGTTTTGTTACAAGTGGCGTTCGGAGAATATCTTTTTCGAAAGTTTATTCCGTTACAAAATATTTTACATTTTATTTTTCATAAGGCTTTTCGTTAGCATATTTTTCTATCCTCTCATCTTTAGTTTTATATTTGAACTTATGCAAGGTAAAAGTAACAGAAAATTTCAACCCAGGCAGCAAGGAGGAGGAGGACGACCAGATTTTAATAAATTGGATAGAGAAACTGATGAAACTGCTACCAAATCATTAAAGAAAAGATTAAGAGATACTGAAAGGTTATTAAAAAAAGTAAAAAATAATTTCCAAATGACAAAACCTTATATTTTATTTTTATTTAGAAAGGTTTAAATGCGGAAGTTAAAGTGAATATGGAACGACAGTTAAAATCTATTAAGATTCAATTAGATAGTACTGTACATGTACCGAAAAAAGAGAAAGGTAGAAAAGATAAATATTTTAAAATAAAGTTCGTTGAAACTAAAAAAGTTTTACGTAAATTGACTAAATTAAACAAGTTATTGGAAGAGGAAACTGAAGATGATAAAATAGACGAATTACAACTACAGATTTTAGAACAGGAAGTCGATCTCAACTATATAAAAGTAAACTTTGCCAAATATTTTATTAATTAACTTTTTAATTTTATTAAATAGCATTTTCCATACAAAAAGTATATAAGTTTGTTTCCTAGCCAACAACAGGAGGAGGAGGAGGAGGAGGAAATAGAAGAACAAGAAGAAAATAAAAATAAAAGTGTAGAAATTAGGGAAAAAGTGAGAAACGATATTAAAGAAAAACTTTTACAGGGTAAAATACCTAAATTTACGATGAATAAGGATAACCAAAAGTTAAAGAAAGTTAAAGTACCGGAATCTAAGGCTAAAGATAACCTTGAAAATGATGATTTTTTCAATGTTGGTGCTATTTCTCAAAGCGATAACTCGAACAAGAAATCTAGTAGGGAAAGTATAGATGAGAAAGCTAAGGATAAGCATAATGAAAGTGATGATGATAAGGAATTGGACGACGACGAAAGTGATGATGAAGATGAGGAAAGTGAAGAGGATGAAGATGTTAGTGGTGAGGAAGAAGAGGAAGAGAACAACGACGAAAGTGATGAAGGTTCTCAAAGCGATTAGGTAATTGATTTCAACAGAGTTCTTGGCTTATCTCTTTGAGTTTATGTAAATTTGAGCAATAATAGTATGCCCGGCTAGTAAACTTTACCTTTTCAATCTATAGAATTAAAAGTTAATGAATTTATAGTTTATAGTTGTTTATTATTATTATTGTTTAACAAAGTTGTTTATAAATGCTAAGTTTATACAGGGTGTTAACTTGGAAAATAGGTATATGTTTTAGGACTAAAAAGTACAAGTATAAACCTAATATATAAAGTTAACTTTAAGTTTATAGTTTCTAGCTAAAAATATATAAATTCAAACCTTTATAATTCATTTAACCTTCTTTTAAGTTTATTAAAAGCTAGTATATGGTAAAAATTGTCTGGAATTTAGCTTTGTCTATACTTTTTTGATTCAATTACAGCTTAAAAAATTAACATATTTTTATGTATTTTTAAAGTTAGAATTTTATTTAAAAAAATTCAGCTGATAAACTTAGCTAAATTTTAAAAAATAGTTTTTTTAGCTTAAAGTTACTAACTTTATAGATTTTATTTATAAATTTTATTAATAAGCTTAAATAAATATTTTTATAAATATTAATATTAAAGTTATTTTTAATCTATATTAAATCTATACTACTGTATATATTATAATTTTTATATAACTAAAGTAAAGTTTTACTTATTAATTTTATTATTACTTTACTAAAATAAATTATACTTAGCTATAAAGTTGAAACTTTATAGTTTATAATTAAAATTTTAATTAGATTAATATATATATATTATTTATAGTTTATTTTATAAGTTAAATATAAAAAATAAAAAATTTAAGCTAACAAGTCATTATATTTAAAAAAATTAAAAATTTAAGCTTTAATAAAAAAATAGTAATATAATAATATTATCTTTAATATATATTTAATAATAATAATTTATTTTTAATTTATTTTTTTATAATAATAATATATATTTGTAATAAGAATAAAAATTTTAAATATAGTCTTCGTATAATTTTATTATACAT
>JAWQFY010000279.1:0-38961 GCA_037055185.1 Capillidium rhysosporum | reverse complement strand
AAATTATTAATAAAAAAGTTAAAACTAACAAGATTAAAAATATATATATATATAAAATTTAATTAGAAAATTAAATTAAAATTTTAAAAAAAATATATATGTAAATTATTTTAATAAATATTTAAGCTAAGCTTAAAAAAAGATAAAAACTTAAATAATAAAAAAGCTAATAGTAATATTAAAGCTAATTATATAAAGTTAAAAATATTTTTTATAATACTTTAATAATAAAAACTATTTTAAAATGTTAGTAATTGAAATTTTTATAAGCTTTTTCTTAGCTATAAAAAGCAAATCAGCTAGTAATATAAGGAATATAAATACTAGTATTTATTATAAAATCTATTGTTTTAATATTATTAAATATAATTTAACCTTTAATAAATCTAAATTAATGGAAAGATTAGAAAAGTAAAGTAATAGGACAGTAATTAGAGAATATAAGTATTACCCTTTTTATGAATAAATTGAATAAACTAGTGTTACTATTAGGAAAAAGGGAGCTCTTATAGATACACTAGTTGAAGAAAACTATAAAATAAAAAAATTTTCACATTTTTCAACTCAAAATCAATTGTCAAAATTTTAGAGATTTAAGAATATAATATTTGCAACTTTAGCCTAATTAAACTAAGTTTAACCTTTTAAAAAAAATAATAACTTTGAAGTTTCCATTTTTAAATTATAAGTAAATTTGTACAATTTTGAGGTTCAAAGCAAGAAAGTTCGCAGTTTAAAACTAAATCAAAAAAAATTTAGATTGATTGATATATTTTTAAATAAAATCCAATTATAAACATTTTTGAAGAGCTTTAGTAACATTAATATGTAATTCAACAGATTTTCTCAGATGATTTACCAATAACTTAAAATTTAAATATATTTTAATAGCAATAAATAAAGTTAAATAATAATTTTTTTAGCGTACCTGTTGTCTACACATTTCTGAAAATGATAGCAGATTTCATATATAAAATTTAGTTTATTTGTAAATTGCATAAAGGTTTTAAATTTAAATTGAGAATTCTAAAATGTATTTAATAATTTAGTATCATTTAAATTTAAGATAGTAAAAAAAATTAATATCAAAAATATTTTGTCACTTAAGTATTTAAAATTATTAATATAATATGCATAGTAGGGCCAAATCGTCAAGCTGTTACCTTTTTAACAAATTCTTGTTCTATACAACTAGTTTTAATTTTTAATGCGATAAAGTTCTAGGTTTAAATAAAAGTAGTAAAATATTAAGAAAAATATCCAATCGAACCCAGCTGAACCATTTGGCTATTTATTTTTGATTTTAAAATAATTCTGTTAAAGGAAGTTATTTACGAGGATGAGGAGAGATAACAATTATAATGTAAAGATTAGGGAACTATTAAAAAGTATCAAAATAGATGCAGCGGTACTATTTTATTGGACCTATTTGTATCTATTTTTGATCTTAGGAATTTGTTAGGTAAGCTTAAGGTTCTTACATAGTAACGTTTCTAATAGTAGGAGTTTAAAATGAAAAATAAGCAACCATATAGCTTAATAGTAAAAAGGATTGAAACAATGAGATGTCTTGTTTATATTAGTAATACCAAATTATCTATTTATACACTGGAAGAAAAGTCATTCGTATTTTTATCAAGTGATGTATCCACATAACCTTAATACTAAACTATATAAAGGGCAAAGAAAGTCGCTATACACAAAATTTCTATATTACGTTTGTTATTATAATGCTAGAAGATAGTACCATCCAATCAGTCGACAAATTTTCAAAATACCTCAGTGATTTTGGTACTAAGCTTGTACCCAACCCATTCACAAAGCTATTGTCGCATTTCGGCGATCCTGAAATAATATTCTTAGGTGGAGGTAATCGCTACAACTATATTTAAATACAATTTTAAATAATTTTAGGCTTACCGAACCCAAATCTATTCCCTATAACTGAGCTAAGTTTCAAAACGAACACGTTAACCGGTTCAGTTATAACACGTGACCCTAAAAAGGATTGTAAATCGGGTGTACATTTAGATAAAAGCCAGCAGTATAGTAACGGTATGGGTGATCGTAATTTATTAGCTTACATAAAATCACACGTGATCGATATACACAACCCTCAGTACGATGAATTCGAGGTTATGTTGACGGTAGGTTCGTCTGACTCATTATATAAAGCTATAAAGCTTACTATGAACCCAGGTCAAGTAATTTTAGTGGGAAAGTGGGCTTACCCAAACGCTTTGGAAACTTTCAAAAACTTTGAACTCAACTTGGTAGCAGTAGATATTGATGACGAAGGGTTGGTACCTGAATCGATGGTGGAGGTAATTGAGTTGTGGAACAGTAGATTTCCAAATAATAAAGCTAGAGCGGTGTATACAGTAGATTACAACAGTACAATTTGATTTATTAACAATTTTTTGGTAGGTGCCAACTGGTCAAAATCCTACCGGGGCTACTATGGGACTAGAGCGACGAAAGCAAGTTTATTACGTCTGTCAACTGTACGATTTAATAATCATCGAAGATGATCCTTATTACTATCTACAACTGCCTCAATCTATCCCTGATTTACCGGATACACCTTCTGAATCGGAACTTTTGAACTATTTTGGGTTTACCGACCTCGTACCTTCCTTACTTTCTATGGACGTAGATGGTAGAGTTATCCGATTAGACTCGTATGCTAAAATAATTACCCCTGGTTTACGTATAGGATATGTAACAGCGAATTCGACCTTTTGTAAAAAGTATAAATATTTTAATGAGATTTGTACCCAGTTCCCGTCCGGGTACTCTCAAGCTATACTTTTGAAGCTGCTGGTTGATCTTTGGACTGAGAATCAGTTCGAACTACAGATTGCTAAAATCCGTTATGAGCTGTACAGTAGAGTTGAAAAGTTGATGAAAGTTTTAAATAAGCTTAACAACGACGGCGGTGATAAACCCGTTTTAAAGGTAAGTAGACCCCAGGCTGGTATGTTCTTTTGGCTACCACTCATCTCGACAACTAGTGTAAATTCAACCGAAGCTCAAAGTAAACTGTTCGATCAACTTATCGAAAATAAAGTGTTGGTTGTACCCAACACTTTCTTCGAGGCATCAGCTTATTGTAAAATAATAGTTAAAGAGTTTAAAGGTGGTAATGCATACCGAATTTCTTACTGCTACGAAGATTTGAATTTAGTTATCGAAGGTATAAGGAGATTGATAAATGCTTTGAAGGGACAAAGAAACTAACATGCAAAGTTGGTTGAATTTTATATAAATTTATTAAATTGTTTTTATTTTTATATTATGCTCTTCTATATAAACATTATTGTATATATATATTCGATATAATTAAATATTATACTTAACTATTATCTAATTTTTTGTTGTTATTATATATTTTTTGATCTTAATTTTTATAAAATTTCAAACATTGGAACTTGGTCTAGAAATTAGCCAGAATTTTATTTCTACATAACTTTACTATATAATATATTGATTAAGGAGATTATAATAAATTTTGGTATCTGAAAAAAAAATTTAAAGCAGCTTATTTTTAGTATAAGTACCAATTTATTAAAGTAAAAATAATACAGTAACATAACTCTGATGGAAAAAAGGTATCTCTTAAACAAAAAAAATGGAAAATAGTAAATTATAGCTACCAATCTTATAAAAAACATCTTAACTTATAGAAGGCAATGAAATTCAAAATTGAGCTAGTAGCTTTATAAATTTAAAAATTTGTATCTATATAAAATTCAGGTTTATTTTTTTTTACTATCTGTATATCAGTTTGAATTGCTATTATGATTGTTTTTATTTATTATAAAGACCTTATTAGTATTATTTTGCTATATAATTAGTTACATTATTTTTCTAATTTGTTTTGTATTATAACTGCTAATTTTACTAAGTACTTAATTTATAACTGTAATCTTTCTTTTATAGTATAATAACAGAATTAATTTTAAATATAGTAATATTATATTAAAATATATATAAACTATACTAGTACTATTTAAATAGTTTTTTTAATGTTGATATTTTAATTTAAAATTAATAATATATTTTATTTAAATAATAAATTTCAATATATATATATTTTTCATTTATATATTTAAGCTTTTTATTAAATATATCAATTATTTTAATTTTTTAAAGTTAAATATCTTTAAAAATTAATTATAAAAATAATTTTTTTAAAATCCTATAAATTAAAAATAGTAAGTTTAATAAAAAATACAGTTAATACTTTTAGCATTAGAAAAATAATAGCAAATAAATATAGAATTATTATAGATTATAATAAAAATATTAATAAAAATAATAATTAAATTAATGTTACTAATATTTTAAAATGCTAAAATTAAATATTATATTAATAAATATATTTATATATTTTCAAAAATTAAAAAGTATTTAAACTTTATATTATATTTATAGCTTTTAAATAGTTTAGTATAATAGTTTTTAAAAAAAAAGCTATTATTAATATTGTAATAAAACTATTTTTCTAATATAATAAGTAAAAAAAAAAAACTAAAACTAATTAAAATTATATAATATAGCTAAATAAAATTATAATAAGATTTATATATATATAAAGCTTATTTTTAAATATAAATATTAGAATATAAAGTATTTAAAACTTATTTATACTAAAAATATTAATATATACAATAATTTTAAAAATCATATCTAAAATTTATTTCAAATATTAAAAACACTAAAATTATATATTTTAATAAGCTAAATATAAGTTTAAATATTTATAATAATATTTTAAATACTACTTTTAAAGTTTTTTTATACTTTAAAGTTAGTAATATATTAATATTAATATAAAATAATACACTAAATTATACCTTTAAAAAAACTAAGCAAAATTTTGAAAATTTTAGTATAATTGTACTTTTTTAGCTTATATATAGTTTTATATTAATTTTATTAATAATATTTAAAAATTATTAAAAAAAAGCTTAAAAATATTATATTTTAGTATAAATAGTTTTAAAATAAAAAAATAACTTTAAAATCTAATTTATATATTTTTTAGCTATTATTTGTAATTTTTCAAAGTATATTACTATAATAGCATTATAAAAATATATTAAAATTTTAATATAATATTAATATACTAATAAAAAACTATTATTTTTAATATATAATTATTAAAAAAATAGTAATTTATAGTTTATTTTAGTATAAAAGTAAGCTAATAGCTATAAAATTTACTATAAATAATTATATTTTAAAAAATAGCTATATAGTTAGCAATATAACTATAATTATTGAATATTTAACTTTTTTTATAAATAAATATAAAAATGTATATACTTTTAATATATAGTTAGTTTAGGTAGACTGTAAAATTATAGTACTATTTTAAATCTTAAAATAGATAAAATATTAGCTTAACTAACCTAATTTAAATATACTTATAAATATTTAAAGCTATTTTTAATAGTATAAAATATTATTAAACTATACTTAATAAAGTATAAAGTTATACTTTTGTTTCTTTTTAGATTTTTAAATATAAATAAAACTAAATAGTTTTTAAACTTTGCAAAATAGTAAATTACTAAAATAGTTTGAAAAAATAATTAATATAGGCTAAAAGTATATTTATTAAATATTCTAACTATTTAAATTGCATTATTTAAATTAATAAATATAAATTTAATAATTATAATATTAAAAATAAAAATTTTATATATTAGCTTAACCAAAATTATAAATTTAACTATATAGTAAATAATTTATGCTAATTTAATAGCTTTAAAATAAATATATATAAAATGTTTATTATTTATAAAAATCTACATTTAGTATATATAAAAGATAATTTTAATACTATTTTTATATATATTTATTTAAACAGTTCTTTTTTAAATTTTTTTTAAAAGTTTATTTAAAAAATTATTAAATTATTTTAATATACAACTTTACTACTTTTTATATTACTATAATAATTAAAAATTATATAAAAATAGTAGTATTAAAATTTTTAGCTAATTTATATATAGTTTAAATTTTAATTTAATTAAAAATTTCTAAATAATATTAAAAAAAAGTTTACTAAAACTATATATTATTAAAAAATACTAAAAATTTATAGAATTATATTAAGTATACTTAGTAAAATATTAATAAACCTAACTTAAAAAAACTTATAAATAGTTATAAAAAATATTTTAATAAAGTAGTTAAAGTTTAAAATTTATAGCTTATAGCTATAAAATATAGAATTAGATATTAAAAAAATATTTTAGTATAAGTATATCTTTTTTCAAAGTTATTAATAAAAATTTTTTTATTTAATTTTTTTTCTTTAAAATTTTTAAATAACTTTTGGTAAAATATATCAAAAGTTTTAAAATTTTATATATATACAAAAGTAAATAAATTTTAAAAATACTAATATTATAAAAAAAAATTTAAAAAACTTATTTACTAATAAAAAAAAACTAACTAATAAAATTTTTGTATAATTTTTATAGTAGCAATTATATAAATTATTTAAATAATTATTATAAACTATAAAATTAAGCTAAAGTAAACTTTATTATAAATTATTTTAAATAAAAATTATAAACTTTTTTAATTTTAATTAAGCTTTAACTTAAAGTTTCAAGTAATTAAAACTTATAATTATATTATTTTTTTCTTATTTTTTAAAATTTTTAAGCAATTATATATAATTTTTAAAAATAATTACTTAAAATAGTAAAAATTATTTTAAATTAAAAAAATAATATATATTTAAAATAATTATAAAAAACCAGGCTATTTAAAATTAGTTAAAATAGATTTAAATTAGCAGTAAAATTAAAAATAATATTTAAAATATAGAAAAAATATTTAAAAAAAGCAAAAAATTAATTAAAATAAATTTTAGCTTTATATAATATATAAGCTAGCTTTTTATCAATAAATATATTATTCAATTTTTAATTTTAATTTTTTTATTATACTATTTTAAATACTAGATAAAAAAAAACAGCTATATGAAATATTTAATTTATATAAAAATAATAAAAAATATCTTATAAATATTTAAGCTATATACTTATTTAATAACTTTTAACATAAATTTAAATTAAATAATAATACTAGAAAAAGTAAATTTATATTTAAAAAAAAAGTTATTAGTTAAATTAAATGTTATTAAATTTTATAAAAATATATTTTTTAACTAACTTTTTAAAAATTATATTTTAAAAAAATATTAATAATATAAAGTTAGGCTATTTAAGCTTAAATATACTAGTTAATATAATTAAAAGTTAACTTTAAATAGAAAAAATTTTAATTTTTTATAAATAAAAATTAAACTTATAATTTAATATTTTAAACTTTAAACTTTAAAAAGAAAATTAAAAAATAAAAATAAAGTTTTAAAAAAATAACTTTAAATTTTAATATATATTAAAATAATATATAACTTAACTCCATAGCTATAAATAATTATATATTAATACTTTAAAATAAAATAGTATAAATATTTAAAATTTATATAATAGTTTATTTTTAGAAAATTTATTTATTTATATAGCTACTTTTAATAGTTAGAAAAAAGTTAATACTTTTTTAAATAATTATATAAAATATAATTAATACTTTAATAGCTTGTTTTTATTTTTTTAATATAGCATATTTTGTTAAAAATAATGTTATAAAAATTATATATAATACTATTAAACTTATATTTTTATTAATATAAGCTAATACTATTTTTTTATTTATTTATCTAATAAAATATATTTAAAATCTATTTAATAAATATTTTTTTAAATATTTTATAATATTTAAATTTTATTTTTTTTATACTTTTTTTTATTTATTAAATTTTTTAACAAAATAGAATATAAATAGTAACTTACTATATTTTTAGTTTTTATAACTAAGTTAAATATATTTTTATTTTAAATTGCTTAAATTAGACTATATTTATAGATTTTTTAATTTTAATATATTATATTAAATATTATATATATATAAGTTTATTATTTTTAAAAGTTAATTTACTTAGAAAAATTTAGTTAAATAAAGCTAAATATAAGTTTTAATTTTAAAAAGTATAACTAATTATAATTTATAGCTAATTAATTTTAAAAGCTATAAAACTATTAATAACTAATAGTTAGTTATTATTAATTTTTTTTCATATTAAATAAAGTTAGTATTTTAAGATTATTTATATATTATTTTAATAATAATAATAGTTTTATCACTTTTAAAAAAACTATATAAATATTATTAATATTAGAAAAAATATTAATAAAATATCATACTAAATTTAACTTAAAAGATATTTTAAAAAATACTTTTTTAGTTTTATTAGCTACTTTTTTATTTATTTTTGCTTAACTTTTTTTATAAATTTAAATTAAGCTTTTAATATTTTATCTAAAAATTATAAACTAGAAAAATTTAGTATTTAATCTAAAATAAACTAAAAAACTACTAGTTAATAAGATTTTTCATTAAAAACCAATCTAAAATTAATTTAAAAATTATTTAAAATAGTTAGTTTAGTTATTTAAAACTTTAAAATAATTTTTACCTATATTTTTCTTACTGTATTTTTAACAATTATTTTTTTATCTAAAGTTTTTACTATTAATTCTAATTTTTTTTTAGCTTTTTTTTTAGCTTTTTTAATAATAATAATTTTTTATTTAAATAAAAGATTTAAATAACTATTTTAATTATATTATTAGTTAAAGAATATATAATATCCTTATTAGAAGCTTTAATCTTTTTTATTTAGTAAATAAACTTTATTTTAGCTAAAGCTCTAGCTTTTATAAGATTTCTTTTTTATATTAAGGTTTTTTATACTATATTTTATATAAATACTTTTTTAATATTTTAACTTTTTAAATAGCTAATATTTATAACTTTTTTTTTAAAGTCTACCTATTTAAAAACTTAGGCTAGCAATTCTAATACTATATAATTTATAAAAAAATACAAAGTTAAAATCTAAAATTAAAAGTAATTTACTAAAAATATTAAAATACTTATAAATAGCAAATTAGAATATTTAAAATAATAGCTGTTTAAGTTTTAATATATTACTAAATAAATTTTTTGAGTTTTAAATAAACTCTAATAATTACTGATAAATAAATTATACTAAGTTATACTATATATCTCTTTATAGTACTAATGAAAATATTAAAACTTACCTCCTTATTATAAAAATATAGAATAATAATTTTATTAACTAGGTTTAACTCACTTACCACATTATAAATATATTTTACTGCCCTACATTTCTTGTATTGAGTTATCTAAAAATATAAATTATAAGTTTACTAATACTAATATTTTCAATATCTCTAGGTACTAAGAGTACTGTTGCTTTTTAAAATGGAGATATAGATGAGATAGAACCCTAAATCATCTATATCCTACTCTAGTGAACTTGTAACTACTTGTTTAATCATTAATAGCTAACATAATTATTTATATTATTTACTGCAGATATACTAGAATATCTATAGGTAATCAATTTTTTTTCTCTCATAAGCTGAACTACTTATTATAAATGGTAAAAGCAACTCAAGGAAAGAAGACTTATTAATATTAAGGTAACAGCGCTGACTGGGAGAAGTAGCTTTGTGGATAATCACATAGCCATCCATTCAGGGAGATGCAGGCTTGATCCCTAGTGTGATTGCCTTTCTCAATTCTCTCACTTGCAATGCTTCGCTTTGAAAGTTATTTTCTTTCATCTTATTGCAGTTTAATTTCTCAAAAAAATCAGCTGCGTTCATTTCGCTCACCTAATATGTTTATTAAAATTTTCATTAATTTGATACTTGGGTTGTTGGATTTCAAGAAAAAATATTAGGTTAGAAAAGCAATAGTAAAAGATTTTTAAAGACAAATTTGAGTCCACTTACTATAAATCTATTAAGCGAGTAGCTCACCATCAAAAAAATTGATCTAATTATCTAGAGAGACAGAGTAAAACCTATCATAAGGATATTCCTGGCAGTTGTAGATGATATGCTCCCTTATATTTATTTTATTCTAAATAAAATTACTGGCTTAAGCTTGCAATAAAAAATATATGTTGTGAGAATAATAATCGGTTAAAGCTTCGAATTTTCTCTCTTGATTACAACTGTTCTTTTATACTATTTTGGTTTCATGTATTTACATTTTATTGTTGATTTCGTCATAAATACTTTGTCGACTTATTGATATGACAGAGTTCCAATATAAATTTGATATATAATAGAAAGCTCTACTTTGGAAACAATGGTGATGGTGATGTGTATCCTGATTTTGACTTCCAACAAAATTGGAAGGATAAAAAGAAAATTACCAAGAAAATTGACAAATTCTTCCAATTGATAAAATCCAAATTCACTAACAATACTATTATCAACACCAGCAACGATAGTGGCAAGAAAAGTACGGCCAATTTATTTAAAGTTAATTTTAATATCGACTTGGATGGTACTATGAATATCAACTCTAATTCAGTATAAACTCAATTAGTAAATCGAAGGGTAGCCTATTAAATATACCAACAAAGCGTTACAGTTGAATGGCATTTCCACTGTCGATTTGCGTTGCAATGCTAACGTTAAAGGAAAGTTGGGTAGATTGAAGCTAGGGTGTGATACAAACAGAGTTACTGAATTACCAAACTATATCTTGAAATTAACTATGATTCCAAATATATTACACGTTTAGAAATTGACATTCTTGTTTCATATTTAAAAAAATAGAAGTCTATACTTTATAACTTTATTTGTTATAATGTTTATTTTGATATAATTTCTACAATTAAAAATTAGCTTATAAATGCAATTTTAAAATCCAGTCAGTATACACTAAAACTAATTGATAACCGACTCCAGTGTATAAAATAATATATTTATAATCACATTTAACATGTCCTATTGAAAGATAGTTTGCATTTATATATATATTCGGCCAATATGCTTCATTATTACTATTTTTCTTTATTAATCGTACCAAAGTTAAAAGCAAAAACAAGCACAGCTTTTTGATTCAACTTCTAAAACTTTTTCACTTAGAATATCTTAAATTTAGCATATTTCCATTTTTTTTGTAGGCCACAGTATCGCAAAACTGAAAACCAGTTAACTTTAAAAATCATTTCTTTATGTGAACAAAGTTTTGTAAAAATGTGGTGCTTGACTATTCTCTACTATAAATTTAAAAACCACTACACTCAGCTTGGTGCTTTTCTTTAATTTTATTTTGGATGATCTTCGTTTTAAAAAAAATTGGTGGAAATTAACAATTACAAGATCACTTAATAAAATGAAAAATAGTTGTATTTAGCAATTTTTAATAAAGTAATGTATATAAAAAGTGCAGTATGATCATAGATAAAAATATATACTAGTCGTTTTATTGAATAAAATGAAGTCTATTACACCCAGTTTGTTGTTAGCTAATCTGATTTTGTTGGGCCGAATTGGAGCTAATGTAACGCCATTTTTCGCCTCCACCGAAAGTTCAGACCAGTACGAGTTACGTATTAACCAAAGTTTACAGAAACCCATCAGTATAAACGAAGAGATTGAACTTAATGGGAACAGAGGACGTCATAATAATAAGCACAAAGAATTCAACCCTGAAGATTCGGATACAGTTATTTCCTCTTTCGAGGGAGTATTTCCTTCAGGTAAGTCTTTTATTTATTTATTCTTTTCTAAACTTTAATGCTATAACTCAGGAGACGTCCCTACTCCTCCCAAAGAGCAAACACCTACTAAACCTGATGAATCTAAAGCTAACATAGCGAAGCCTGATGCAACCAAGTCACAGCCTAAACCCCAACCTAAACCTCAGCCTAAACCCCAACCTAAACCTCAGCCTAAACCCCAACCTAAACCTCAGCCTCAAACCCAAACTAAGCCCCAGCCTAAACCTCAGCCCCAAGCCCAGCCTAAACCTCAGCCTAAACCTCAGCCTAAACCCCAGCCTCAAGCCCAACCTAAACCTCAGCCTAAACCTCAGCCCCAAGCCCAACCTAAACCTCAAGCTCAACCTAAGCCCCAGCCTAAACCTCAGCCTCCCAAGGCATAGGGATCTCCTTCCAATAGAGGTTCTGAAAAATAAAATTTGCTGTGCATTCTTATAAACGAGCGCTGGACAGCTTTAAGTAAATATATTTATTATATTTGGCATTAAGCGTATATATCGTTTAAATTTGTTTTGTTAAATATACCATTCGGAACTTATAAACGTAAACTAGTCTTATAAAAAAATGCTAGAATATAAATAAAATTACATATTCGAATTCAATATATTATATTACTATAATAATCTTTATATTTTCTACAGTTGAATATTCTGAAAAGCCAGCGTTGTATAAAAATTTAGCTACCGTCCTTAACGAAATGACATAAGTGTTAGATATATTTAAAATATCTATTTGCTTAGAGTGTAGCTACGTTTTATCATTATTGATTTTTCACAAATTAAGCATATATTTGAATATATTCTAAAAATAGAGTACACCATTTTTCTAACATATGGTATTAAAAGCTGGTAGATATTTTAATACAACCTGATTTCTTGAATGTTTAAAAATGGTACTCTGAAAACGTTGCGCAAATTTTACCTCAAAAACCGGAAAGAGTATATGCATCCTATTAGCCATACTTTTTCAGCTTTTAATTGACTTAAGAAATCTTCAACTATTTGATAAACTTTTTCGAAGTTAATCAATCAATTTTATGCTTTTGATAATCAACTTCGAAACTGAATAGTAAACTTTTAGTTTTTGATAAACGTTATCAAACTGGTAATTAAAACTTCAAACCAAAAAAATGCAGATATACTAAAAAAATTAAATCTTGAAAAGAGTTCTTAATTTAAAATACTTTTGAATTTAAGCGAAATATTGATTTAAAATTAAAAATGTAGTTTATATCAGGAGTATACTTGATAAAGTGAGATTTACATTGAATTATTTTATCTTTAAATATATATCTCGTTAAAAATGGTAAATATATAAATGCTGTTTTAATTCCTTTTTAATACAAACTACAAACGATTATGTTTTATTATTTTTAATTAATATAATATAAAAATATGCTAGAAATGGTCAGTAAGCTATTTTATTATAAAATAAATAATTAATAAATATATTTATAGTAGATCTTTTCTACAAATAAATATAATAGAGTTAAGAAGTTTATTAAGTAATTAAATTCTAAATATTTAATAACTTTAATAAAAATGATTACTAAAAATTATTAAATTTTTAAAATATAAAGCTTATTTATTATTAAAATATATATTATATTTAGTTTATTTTAATTATAGTTAAGTATTTAAAACTTTTTATAATAAAAATAAGCTTAATTATTAGAAATTTACTTTAAGTAATATATTTAAAACTTTATTATATTTAATGTTTAATAGTTTTAATAAATCAATTAATTAATTAAATTAATATTTTTTATTAATAATTTTAATTATAAATTAAATTATTTGCTAATAATTGTAAATTATACTAAATTTATAATAAAGTATTAATTGTTTAATAATAAAATAATTTAATATAGTTATTTTTATTTATATTATATAAATTTTAATACTTTAAAATTTAAATACTTTTATAAAACTTTTAATTAAACTAATATTTAAATTATATTAATTGTAAAATATTAGCTTATAGCTAAGCTTATATAGTTAAATAGATTTTAATTTACTTAATATTAACTAAAAAAAATTAAATTAAAATTTATAAAATATTGAAAATAGAATTTTTTCTAGTTAAAATAGTAATAAAATTTTTATTTTTTTATTTTTTTATTTTTAATAAATTAATTTAAAAGTTTATTTATTTTATAGTAGTTAATTAAAGTTTTATTTTTTTATTTTAATACTAAATAAATAACAAAATATAAATATAATAAATTACTTTTAAAAGTAAATATTTTTAATTTTAAAAGTTAAATAATAAAAATAAAGTTAATAAAAATATTAAAAAATAAATATTATATTTAAAAGTTTTTTAACTATTTAGTAAATATATTTTTAAAATTTTTAATATTACTATATAAATAAATATTAGTAAATTTTTTAATTAATTTATAATTTACTTAATTTTAAAAATATTTATTATATAAAACTTTATTAATAAATAATATATAAAATCATTGCCTACTTTTTTATATAGTTAAAAAAATTGCTAATTTATATTTTTTATTTTTAGTATTTAGCTTTATAAATTTATAATTTATAATATTTACTAATATTTTTAAGCTAAAAAAATTGATAAATAGCTAATATAAACTATAATTTATAGCTAAAACTTATAAAATATAGATTAAAATATATTTTAATGCAAATTAACTTTTTTTAAAGTTATAATTTTATTTTATTAAATAAATAACTTTTATTATTAAAGCTTTTTTTTAAGTTTTTATTTTTTAATAACTTTTAGTAAGGTTTACCAAATTTTATAAACCTTTTTACATTTAAAAAGCTAAATAAATAAAGTTTATTTATCTTGTATTTACCTAATTTTGTTTTATAAATAGGTAATTACAAGATATTTACTTAAAATTATAGATAATAAATTTGAATAATCTGTAGATTAATTGTTTTTTATTGAATGGCATTTTAATAAAATTACATTTTATTAATAAGTTATTATTTTAATGAATTTTTTATTTAATGATTGTATAGATATATATAAATCCGGACATTCACACAACACTGTCTAGAATTAAATTTCATTTATATTGCTTCTGTTTTAATTGTAGTGATCCTTTGGTCATCTAATATCCCAACATCTCTAGATAAATTTTACAAATGAAGTTTTTATTTTTAGGTAAATTTCTGACTTTTTCGCTGGCATCTATTGGTCAGGAATTTACCATTTTCTAAATATCTGTTGCAAACATTATATATTAGTGCGGATAATTAAACTAAGAATCAAATAAATTAATATCCGGACAAATTATAAATTGTTGCATTTTACATTTAGCTAGAATGGTTTTTATTAAACAAGAGCAATTGCACTGAAAAATCCTGATGTGGAAGAAAATAAGAGATGTAAACAACTATATTTGAATAAGATTTAAATAGACCTTGAGTTAAATTCTATTTTTTATAGCTTTATGGACATTCCCGATTTAATACTAGTGCAAGTGTATACGATTCTAGGAGTTTTTGAATACAGACATCTAAGACAAATTAACAAACGTTGGCTCCAGATATTGAGTGAGGTATGTTTCCGTTACGTAGCTTTACCTATACCTAGTGGATTTACTTTCAGTTGGTTAAATCACAATATATTTAGAAATAAAGTTAAACGGTTTAGTTTAGGCTTAATCGATTTGAAACCAACCCGTAAATATATTAATTCGTTAACTATCTGCCAAAATTTGACGAGTACAATTAGTATCGATGACCAAAGTTGTATGATACTTGCTCAATATGGACTTGGTATATTAGAAACGTTCAAGAATGTCTATAGAGTGGAAGTTAAAAATTTGACTTTATCAGAATATAACTATGATGAATTTTTAAAGCTATTTAAATATTTTACAGTAAAACAACTGGAAGTTAAAGATAAAATAGATTTAATTCCATTAATCCCGTTCCTAAAGGAACTTAACACTTTAGATTTACATAATTTGAGCTACAATTTTGAAGAGATAAAACCTTTATTAGTAACGATTCCAAGCAACCAACTTGTCCGTCTAGCGTATTATTCTGATGTTATTTCTCAAGCTAAATTGGGTGACGATCTTAAATTTATATTCAATTTTTTTTTTAATCTTAAAGAGTTTTCTTTTACACACATAACGGATATAAATCAACTTAAACATGTGTTCATCAAATCCTATCCGCAACTTCGAAAATTGATTTTAAAATTAACTGTAACTGAAGCTACCTACCCATTTTTATTTTCAAAACATCAGTTTCCGAACCTGAATCATCTAGAACTTATAATTTGCGAGAGTGTCGTCGATCTTCCAAACGTCTTCGCTCCAGATCAAATTTGGATAAACTTAAAGCATCTATGTACTACCTTACCTACAAACTTCGAACCTAAACTATTTCCTAATTTAAAGACATTTGGTTTGGATGAATTCTCAACAGTAGATAAGGACATACTTGTGAAAATATTTCAATTACCTAACCTTACCAAATTTTACTGTCATGAAAATTGTAAAATAGATGACGATGCGTTCAAAAATGTGTGTGGTACTAAGTTAAAGTTACAGTCGTTAAATATTAGGTTATCTGGTCATTTCACTACCAACTATTTCTTCAAATTTCTTACTACCTGTCTACCGAACTTAATCTATCTCATGCTAGTTTATGAGGAAGATGAAAGTTGGGTAGATTTTGAATTTGATAAAAGTAATGTCAGCTTGTCTAATTTACTTGAATGTGAAGTAACTGAAGGTTTAACTACGCTAAACAACTTTATCGACAAAGTTGCTCCCGGTTGTCGCTACGTTACCCAAATCTATTTTTTTTGGGCTAAATCAGATTTAACTACAAGAGTGGTCTATACAGTTCTTGATGGCTTGTGTTTAATGTATCGATCGATAGAATGGGTAAAAGATCGAATTATGCTTTAATTTTTAATAAAAAATAACTACATATTTTATACCACTTTTAAGTAAAAAGGTGTAATTGGACGCTTACAATAACATTTGTATTAAAAAGCTATATTTATTTTATATTTTTATAATAAAGCTCTTTATTCCTTTTGCTTTTAATACTTTTAATACTTTTAATTAATTGTCTTTAATTTTAAATTATTTAATAATACTTGCTATTAGTTTTCTTTCCTATTACATAAAATAAGAGATAATTTTTAAATCAAGCTATCCAAAGCCACAGCTATCAAATAGCCATTTTTTTCAATTCAAGCTCAAGAAACAAGAAAGCAAAATATATATTAACTAGAAACTGTAACTATTAGTTTAATGCCACCCAAACTTTATTATGTAACCAAAAGTTAGTATAGTTTACTTAGTTCTGGCTTCTCATCTTTCCTATTTTCTGATACCTATCCATTATCCAGAATAATTCTTATTTTAAAGTAGATATGTTGCTTTCTATTTACTTTTATTTTTTACTTTTTCTTTTATATTTTCTAAAAATAAAATAATAAAACTTATTTAGTTTGCTTTAATAAATAAGCTTTATTAGGTATAATTCTATCTACTACTATATATATACTTAAAGGTTTTCCATTCTAAGCTAAAACTAATATTAAATTTAAGATAAAATTTTCAATATAACTAGATACTGTTTTTAATATAATGATATATATATAACTTTTTCTATTGATATATGTAAATTTATTTTAGTTGTTTTAGTTTGGTCATATAACTTTACTTATAAATTTTAGGCTAATAACATTATTATATTTAGATTGCTTTAGCTATTTATAATAAAAAAACCATATTAATAATATTAATAAATAAAGATTTTAGTATTTTATTAGCACTATAATAAAAATTTATTCTTTTAAGCATTTTTAAAACTTAATTAAATAAAATTACTTAATATAAATATTTTTATATCTTAAAATTTAGTAATATAAATTAGTTTATTTTTTGCTTATTTTTACTATAATAATAACTGTATATTTTTAATTTATTTTTAAATAGAAAATAAAATAACTAAGATATCAATTTTTAATTTTTAATTTTAAAAGATAATTAATTTTTTTTTAATATTAATTTAATTTTAGCTTTGTTTTTTTACTTATTTATATTAGTAATTAAAAATACTTTAAAAATTTAATATATTAAAAATAGCTATATTAATAGTATATATATATATATATTACTTTATAAGCATTTTAAATATATTAAAAATTAGAAAACTCTATTTTTAAAAATTTAAAATAAAATGAAAAAAAACTTATTAGTTTTTTATAGATATATAAAATATTTATAGTATTTATTTTTATAAATTATTTATTTAAAAATAAATTATTATTAGGCTTAATTAAAATTTTATACTTATATTTAATAAAAGATAATAAATATAAAAATAAGTATTTAAAGTAAAATAAATAGTAATATTAAAATATAATATATAATAAAATTAGAAATATAGTAAAATTAGTAAGCTTAATAATAATAAACTAATAAAAATTTTATAAAACAGTAAAAAGGCTATACTATTATAATAAAAGTTACTAAAATTAAAAGCAAAAATATAATATATAAAATATATATAATTTAAAAGCTTTTTGTTTTTTAAAAATTTATAGTTTAACTTTTATATTAGCTATAAATAAAAAATTTCTAAAATAAAAATAAAAATAAAAAATAAAACTATATTTATTATTATTTTAGCTATTTATTTTTTATTATCTATTATAAAAAAATTATTTATCTTTATTTTTGCTTAAATAAATATTTATTTATATTTAATAAATATTTTATCTAGTTTAATTATCTTTTTATTTATTATTTTTATTTATTTTATTAAAATATTATTTTAAATTTATTTATATACCTATAATTTTTTAAAATATAATTAATATATTATTAAGTTATTACTTATTACTTAAATATTAGCTAATATAATAGTATTTAAATTAGATTTTTTAGAGTATTTAGTAGTTTAATTTACTTTTACTTTAAATTTATATTAACTAATATAAGTATAAAAAAGGCTTTTTAGTTTATTTATAGTATTTATTATTTTTTATTTATATAATATATATTTTTTAATATAATACTAGTAATAAACTTTATATTGTATAGTATAATATACTATAATGCTAAAATAGTTATAAATATAAGTATTTTTATAAAAAAATTAAAAAATAATAATAAAGTAAGTTTAGTTTTATTATTAACTATAGTAGTAATAAATATAAAGGCTTAATAAGTAAAATTAGTAATAACTTAGTAAAAAAATTAATAAAATTATTTATATATTTAAAATTATAAAAAGTAAAAGTTATAAAAACTGCAAACTAGCTAGTAGTACTAAAATAACTAAATTTAATATATAAAATTTATAGTATAAAATAAGAGTATTTATAATTTTAAATAGTTTTAATATTTCTAATAAAATAGAATAATAAAAATAAAATAAAATATAAAGTATATAAAAGTATTTAACTATTTAAGTAATAGTAGCAATTTTACAAACATTTTTAAATATTTTAAATATAGTTTATTAGAAATTCAAGCTATTAATTATTATAATTTATAATATATATAAGTTATTATTTATAAATAAGTCTAGTATAGCTACCAGAATTATTAACAATAAACTTTATAAGCTTAATAAGTTTTTAAGTATAAATATTATAATAAAAATACCTTTTTTAAAATTATAGTTAAGTTATTAAATTTTATTATATAATTTATCAAGATAAATTTATATAATTTTATTAAATAAAATTTAAAAATAAAAAATAAAATCAAATAAGCTTAGAAAAAAAGCAAAATAATAAAAATAATCAAACTTAATAACTTTTAAAGTTGCTAAATAATAAAAGATTACAATAAATTTATTATATATATTAAATAAAATTATAATTTAAAAAAAAACTAAAAATAAAATTTATTAATTTATTAATTAAATACTTTTAAATTTAACTTTTAACTAAATTTACTTATTAATCTTAGTATTTAATATATTATTTTTATATAATATTGTTAATTTATTAGTATTCTTTAATTTAAATTATAATACTTATTTTTTTAGCTTTAATTAAATAATTTTCTAATATTATAACTATAATTTTTAATAAATATTAAATATATTTAAGATTTTTGTTATAATATCTATATTTATATATTTTATACTATATTAATAGTAGTAATATTTTATTTTTAAATTAAATATATATATATTATTTTAAATTTAGTTTTTTTTAATTTTTCAAGTATATTAATTATGTTTTTTATATTATATATATATATTTAAAATTTATAAATATATATTAATATTTACTAAAATTTTAAATTTTCATTTATTAACTTTTTATCAAAATAAAATAAAATAAAGCATTTTTAGTTAAATAAACTTTATAGTAATATTATTATTAAATAAGCTAATTAATTTAATATATTTATTTAATATATTTTACTATTTTTCTTATTATAATAAATTAATTTAAAGCTAATTAAGTTTTTTTATTTTTATTTATCTATTTAGTTTTTATAAAAGCTTAAATAACTTTTCTAACTATTATTAATATATAAAAATTAAATTAATTTTTTTATATAATAAATAAAAATTGCTATTTTATTTTAATATAAAATTTTAATATTTATTAAGCTCTTTAGTATTATTTATTTTAGCTTTTAATTTTTTTTACTTTTAAAAAAAGCTAATATATTAATTCTTTTTAGATAAAGATTTAAAATTGTGCTATATGTATTTATGTATTATGTTATAAAAATAATATTAAAAAAACTGTTGGTAAAGTCATTTATGTTATATTTTTATTTTATATATAGTATTCTGCATTAATTTAGAATTTCAAATATTTTTAATATTGACTTATAAAATAAAATTCAATATATATATATGTAACTATTCTTATATTACCACTCTCACTATACAAAGAGATACAATTAATTTATAGTATATTTAAATAATATGCACCTATTTTTGGATTTTAGTATACTTAAGTTTTTTGTTCACTGCAAAGAGATTCATTTTTTCAACTATATCGTACTTTAAAACTAGTACATTAATTCAGAAGAAAATAACATGTACATGTTTTACTAGTTAGCTTGGTAGCTACCTATTCAACTATTTGGGTGCTTTATAACCATTTTGTAATATTCATTTGAATATTTCCACCATAAAGACGGAGTTACTAAAGCGTTCATTTCATCCCCTTACTAAATGTGGCCAATAATTTATCCTTTATTTAATTACTTAAAACGTCAAAGGTTAAATATTTAATCTTAAATTTAGTGCATTCAATTGGTTTCCTCCAACATTAAAACGTAATCTTATTGGAAATGTATTTGGAATCCAGATTATTAAAATCTTGAAAATAATCATTTTTTGTTTTAAATTCTTATATCTGAAAAAGTCGTTTCAATTTCCTATCTTTTAACTAAGCCCCTTTATGTAAGGTTTTGGAGGTTCGATACTATAAAATTTCTAGTTTTTGTAATTTTAGTTAATTTTGCCGAACTTAGTTTTTTAATTCAAAAAAATGATATTATTCGATGTTCCTATTTATGAATCAAAAGGTTTTGAGGTTTTTAATAGCCAAATTTCGTAGTTTAAATTTAAATTGATTGCTTTTAAAGTACTTATTTATTTTTAATTCAAATAAGTTTACTATACTTTTTATAAGTTCAACTGTTTGTTCATCTCCTAACTGAATCAATTAGTTTATCGATTCTACCCCCTCCTTGTTTATGTCCTAAATATACTATGGATGCGCCCCCGCTTAAATGACTTTTTTTGGTAGTATCTCTTAAATCTGAATCAACAAAAATAGTAATACAATAAAATTCTTAGATTTGCTGCATACTAATTCACCGAAAATATATTTGCTGAGTTGAATTGGAACCAATAGATATCTCATATTAAACTTAATTCAACAAAATCCCTTTCTACCTTTTATCTATTTTTAAGTACAGAATAAAGTAAACTTTTTTCATACAACTTGGTGGGATCGAATTTGACATTCACATTAGAAGTTTTATTTTTTATTTATTGCAGCACAATGGCAAAGGACGATTTAGTTTATAATGGGTTTGGCTTTACAGCTTTAACCTACCGCGGGTCAGTTATAGGTCACGTACTACCGAAAACTTTGTTTTTCATATTATGGACTTTGTTTTGGGTTTGCATTCAACGTTATGTGAAAGTAAATTTAGCCACCTTCCAGTCTTTAATTGCGTTGATGACTTTGGTTCTTTCTTTGTTGTTAGTTTTCCGTACCAACACAGCATACGACAGGTATTGGGAGGGCAGAAGACTTTGGTCAACTATGCAGGCTAATTTACGCTCCATGTCTAGGTTAATTTGGGTGCATATGGCTGAAGTAGATAAAGAGAAAGACCGTGCTGCCAAGCTTAAAGCGATCAAACTAATGATCGCTTTCCCATATACTATAAAGAGATATTTAAGAGAAGAATATGGTACCCATCATGACGATATTGCTGATTTAATCGCACATATTCCAAGATATGCTACACCTTCATCTTTCGAGCCCATGGTTTTTGATTTGCCTGACAAGATCAACGATCCCAAGTTTCCTTTGCAACCTATTAAATCCAATAAAGGCGATGAAGCTAGTCGTACCAGTGATGATATTCCTACCAACTTGCCTTTAGAAATCGCTTTCCATATTAGTACGTTTATAGCTGATGTAGCTGGTCAGAACAAAATAGCAGTACCAGTGAATAGTATATTAATCGGTAATGTAAATGGATTGGTCGATTGTTTATCTGGTTTCGAGCGTATTTTGGGAACTCCCATACCTACCGCCTACTCGGTCCATCTTAACCAGCTTGTTTGGATTTTCTGTCTCACCCTGCCCTTCCAACTCTTTAATAAATTTACACCAGCTACTAATTTAGACTGGGTTACTATACCTATAGTTGCAGTTACTGTGTTCACATCATTCGGTATTGTTAACATCGGAGAAGAAATAGGTAATTTTTATTTTTATTATTTAGTGCTAAAGTTTTATTGTTTAGAAAATCCTTTTGGTTACGATGATAACGATTTGCCTTTAGATGAATACTGTAAGCAGATGAAATTAGAATTGGAGGCTATGGTGAAATTACCACCACCTAATGTAACTCTATGGGCTTTGTCTCACCAGAATACTTCCCCCACTTTACAACATAATGTAGGTAATTTGGGTGGAATTGGGTTTGTAGCTGGAGATGCTTCTAATGCCGGTGCAGATGCTGCTGAATGAGCTGATGTAACAGATGGCTAGTTTCTTTAATCAGATATACATTAATCTTTAATACAATCTTTTAATCGCTTGTTTTGTATTTTTATTTTACGTTAAATTTACTAATTCATCCGCTTAAAGCTATATAAATTTAGAATATCTTAGTTAAAAGTAGCGTTCTTCAAATTTCTTTAATATCTACTTTATTGAATAGGTATAAAGATTTGAAAGTTGATTTTGTGTTAAATTTATGAATTACATCATTTAATTTAAATTAGCTTTAATTAGAAGAACTCATCTTTTATAAATTTCCTTATACTATTTATAAAGTTTTTGGTATATTTCTGTGAATCGAAAACAAAACTGAAATTCTAGAAAAAGTTTATTTGTGTTAACTATAAAGGTGTTTATATTTATTTTTGCTATTCAAACTTTAAATTTCTTTTTTTATTATTACTGGTTTATTGAATTTTTTTTATTATTTTAATAGTTTTTAAAGTTTATTTGTACCTAAAAACTTAATTATTTTTATAATTAATTTATTATGGTACTCATTAGTGATAACCTGAAATATACGTATTTATAGATGGTAATATAAAGCTATTTATATGTATAAGCCAATATAATATAACGATGCTACCAATAAAGATAAGCTATAAAAAATTTATTAAGGAAAAATAAATGCTTAATTTATTATCAAATCAAGTTACCTATTAAGACTTTTATTAATTTTTAAGATGTTAATTATATAAAATATGTTATAACTAAATATATAAAAATAAAATAAAAGTGATGTCTTTATTAAATTAGCTTAAATAGTATACATAAATAATAATATTTTGTTTTTAACACTTTAAATAGGCAATCAGCTACTTTTGAAAATGGCTAATTTCAAAATTTAAAAATAGAATTACAAATATTTATTTAATAAACTCAGGAAAATACTAAATAGATATATGTTATTTGTAAAAGCCTTTTATATATTGATAAATCTATAATTTTTAGTGAATTTTATTAATTAAAAGTTTATTTGCATTTTGATATCTTTTTATTTATAGCTAAAAGCTATATACTATCTATTAAGTTTAATTTTATAAAAATATATAAATATTGGTAAAGAAAAATAAAGCTATTAAATTAAAAAAAGTAATAAAATAAAATATAATATAGAATTATAAAGTATATTAAGATCTATTTAGTTTTATTTAGCTTTATTAAATTAGTATTAGCTTATTTATTAATTTAGTATTTAAGTTTATTTATATATTTTTAATAAATAAAATAAAAAACTTAATTAATTTATTAAAATTAGTATAAAAATATTGCAATATTTTATTAAAAAAGCTAATAAAATATTATTAACTACATTAAGTTATTTTAATATAATTGGTATTAAATTTACTTTTTATATATTTTAAAATAAAATTTTATAATTAATATATTATTTATAGTATACTTATAATTTAAAAGCTTAATTTATAATTTAAAAGGTTTATTTATAATTTTTTATATAATATATTTTAATAATACTTTATAGTAAAAAGATAAAGTTACTATATTTTATAAAATTTATAATTTACTTAATTTTATTTATATTTAAAATTTTTTAAGCATTATTAAAAGGAAATAAAAATATAACTTTGCAACTTTTTTTTTAATAATATAATTTTTTATAAATTTATAATATATATAATGATATAATATTAATAGTTTTTTAAATTATTAGTTATATATAAAGTATTTATAAAGCTTAATATAAAATTGCTATTAAAAGTTTATTAAAAAAAATTATTTTAAAGCTTTTAATATAATTGCCTTAAGTATTAATTGTTAGTTTAAATTAAGCTAAAACTAGTCTTATTTTAAAATATTAAATATTATATTATATTTATAAAAAGTGATTAATAATAAGTTTATTTAAATATATTATATTACTATATTTATTAAACTGTTTTAAAAAATAAAAATGCTATTTATGTAAATAAAATTATTTTATTTTATTATAAATTTATATAATATTTTAATATTACTAACCAATTAATTTATTATTAATATAAATTTATTTTTTAGCACTTTAAATAAACTAATTAATTAACTACTTATTAATTTTACTAATATAGTTATTTTAATATTTAAGTTTTATTATCTATTAAAAACTAAAGTAAAAAATAAATAAAAATTAAAATAAATAAAGAAAGTATAATTATATAAATAGTATTAAAAAAGTAAAGTAATATTTTTTATATTAAGATAAAATTTTAAAATAAAAATAAAAATAGCTTTAAATAATTTAGTAAAAAAATAATTAATATATATATTAGATTTTATTATATAGCTAAAATAAAAGTATGTTAGTTTAATTTAATAGTTAAGTTAAAAGTAAATATTTTATTACATATTATATAATTATATTAATGTTAAATATTTTAATTATTATAAAACTATATTAAAATAATAAAATATAAAAAGTAATTTAAAAAAACAAAGATTTAAATAATATACTAATCTAGTTAAAAAGTATTAAGTAAATTTTAAAGAATAAAATAAGTAATATATATTAAATATTGAAAAGAAGATAAGCTTTTAATAAAATATTGCTTTAAAAGTAATTTAATATACTTATAACTTTACTAAAATTTTAAATAGTAGTAAAAGTATTAAAAAATTGTTTTAAATACTTAGCTAGTTAATAAAATTTAACATTTAAGTACTATTAATTTAATATTATTAGATAATCTAATAATGCTTTATAAATTAGTACTTTGTAACAAATAAATAATTTTTTTAATATTTTAATCAGCTTTTAAACAATAAATTAATTTATTTTTTAGAGTAGTATATTATTTTTTTTCTAGTTTAATTGGAAACTTATAATTTTTAAGCTTCTAAAAAAAATTAGCCAGCAAATTAACTTTATAAAAAAGCATTTATAAGCTATATATTTTGTTATAGTTTTTTAAATAAAATTTCTAATCAATTAACCAGTATTTTACAAGGTTAAAAGTTATAAAATTTATTTAATTAGATTAAAAAGTTAAGGTAATAGAAATAAACCTTTAACTTTTAACTATAAAACTGATTTATTAAGCATTATTTAAATTTAATCCACTTAAATTAATTCTATAAACATTTATCAATATGAGATCATAAAAGATTTAAAACAGATGGTATTATAGCAATTTAATTTAAATATACTATTTATTTTCAGCAATAAATTACATTTCAAAATACTATATCAACCTTTATGGCTTTCAAGAATTTATAATAAAAAAAAACTATATCAAACTGAAGATTTATATACAGTTCATTTTTGAGTTATAATACCAATATAATTATAAATTTAAACAAAATAATCCATTAGAAATATTAATTCTCTTGTTTATATATGTGAGAATTTTAATTAAAAAAAAACAAATATTTTCTTATAGCAGCTGTGGTCTATTAGTAACAAAATTTTCTTTGTTAAGGGAATTTTCTTCACTTGTTAAACTTTTCCAAGCATTACTATCTACCAAAATAAAATTATCAATGACCTAAAAAATAATTAATTAATTTTAAATCCAAAATAAAGATTACATTATTTAAATGAACTTGAATTTGAACCATCTTTGCTACTCCAGTAGTAACTATATTTAATTTCTCTAAAGCTACAGCTATTTCAAAATAATAATTATTAATTAGATAAATTTATTTTACCTATACGACGATTTGCATCTTTTAATCTTTCGTACACTTCGATTTCATTCCAATTTATACTACTATCCATTTTTTTTGTCAATTTATCAAGAACAACTATCTAAAGTATGGATATGTTGAAATATATTGTATAAACTTATTTATTTAATATAAGTTTTGTAAGGAAATTTTGGATAAATAAAATCTTATTTTTAACTAATTGTTTGTATAACTATTTTTTGATACCTTGTTTCCATTAAACTATTTTCAAGACAATCCTGATATTGTGATCTAATTGCTGATAAACTTGTGGATAAATTTTTATTAGTAACCAATAATAATTAATATGTAAATATATTTACTAAATTAAGCACAGAAACTTAGAGGATTTGAGCTAAATTCTGTTAGTTAAAGAAGTACAAAGAGCAAACAGGATTATTTATAGTTTTATACTTCTCACTTATTACCCCTAAAATAATTAATCTATAAGTCTCACGTTTTCTATCTCTTTCTAACCAAACTATAATCAACAAATTTCTCATAACTTTAACACGATGCAATTATTTACATTTACTTCAACTTTATTAGCCTTAAGTTCAGTATTAGCTAGCTCAAAAGTACTTGACAGTAAGAATTTCGAGAGCACTATAAAGGAAGGCAACTGGTTTGTCAAATTTTACTCTCCATACTGTAAATATAGCAAAAAAATGTTACAACCTTATGCAGATGCCGCTAATGAATCTACTAAATTAGAAAAGGATAACTTTTATTTTGCTGAAGTTAATTGCATTGCTAATTCTAAATTATGCGACAAATATGAAGTTGATGGTTACCCAACTTTATTCTTATATCAAAATGGCAAAAACTTAGAGGAATACACTGGTCCTGCTTTCAAAGGTAAAATTATTGAGTTTGCTACCGAAAGAGCTAACAAATATAAAAATTAATATTGGAATATTTGTTTAATATGATTAATATAATTAATAAATATTAATTAATGATTTATTAAAAATTTTATATTGTTCTATTTGTTTGAAAATGCTATAAATATATTTAAATCAAAACAATAATTAATATTTAATTTATAATATTTGAATAATAAGATTTAAAAAAAAAATTATGATATTTTAAAGTAGAAAGTTATGACATTAAAGCAATAGTTATCTAAACTAATAATAATTAATTCAAAGTTATATTAACACTAATAGATGTAACTATGTTAATTTTTAAGCACAAGAATTTACTTTAAAATTTGATATATTTATTATCAAAATTTGAAAACATTTTTTTTTCTTAAAAGCCAATCGATGTAAATATTTATTTATAAAAAATGAATTAAACTTAGAAAAAAAATAAAGAGTAAAGCCTGAATAGAGCTGAAAGTCGTTAGAGTTAGGGCAATATCAGCAAATTGGTAGTTAATAGCTATTGTTAATTTTTTTTAGTAGTTAAAGTTAAGGCTATAATGGGAGAAGATAGAATTAATTAGAAAATAGAGTAATATAAAGTCAATTGCTAAATACAGAATTAGTAAAAATTAAACTTAGTTAATCAAAACAGGTTTTATGTTATTAAGATTAAAAGGATAGTAAAAAAGTAAAAGTAAAAAGGAAAATATATTATGCTATAAAATAGAGTTTAAAAATGAAGAGAATAATATTATATATTAGAAAGCTTATATGATGTTAAGACTTCTAGTTAAATCCTTCTAGTAAACATTTTTTTTTAAAGCTAGAAGTTATAAAGACTTTATAATTAGAAAGTGGAAAGCCTAGCAAAAATAACCAGTTAATATACTACATATAGAAAAACAGAAAGAGAAAATTAGTCAATTTAGATTAAGCTCATTATTTTTAGTATTGTAAAAGTTTTTTACTAAAATAATATAATTTTTTTTTAGTAGATTAGTTTGAAATATAAAGGTTTTTAAAAGTAAAAGTTTATTTTTAAATTATTAAAATAGTTAGAGTAGTTAGTTTTTTTTTAAATTTTATAAAGCTTTTATAATAAAATAATTAAAAAAAGTTTTTGCAAATACTGAAAATATTAAAAGCAGAATTAAGTAAACTAATATAGTTTTTAGATAGGTTTACTTAATTTTTTTTTTAAGTTTCTAATTTTTTAAAAATAATAGTATAGTAGCAAAAACTAAAAAGTGTAAAACAAATTTAAAAATAAGAAATTTTGATTTTTTACTAAATATATAACTACTATTAGTTATTTTTAGTTATTTTTTCTAAGCTTTTTAAAATATTAGTCATTTATTAAATTAAAATTCTGCTATAAAATCTTAGTTTAAATTAATATATTAGCTATTAAATCTAAAAAGTTAAAAATAAATAAAAAACTAAAATAAAGTATTAAAAAATAAATAATTTTATTTATTTATTAAAAGTAAAATTAGTTTTAATAAAAAAATTTCTTATTAATTAAGTATATTAAAATTCAAACTTTTATTTAATGCTTAAAATTTAGTTTATTTATATTTAAAAAACTATATAAAAAAATAGTGCTTTTAAAAATATATATATATTTATAAATATTAGTAAGTATTTATTAATTTTTTTAATCTAATATTTAATAAAAATAAATTTACTTTTAATTTTTTAAAATTTTTATTATTATACTAAATTATAAATTAATAATAAATATTATTAAAATTTTATAAATACTATTAAATATTTATAAACTTATTTTATATAATAAATAAATTTATAATTTAAAAAAAAAACTAAAAATAATAATTAAAAAACTTTAATAAATAGTTTTAAAGCTACTAAATTTAATATATTAATTAAATTTATTATATAAATTATTAATATAGTTTAACAGCTAATTTATAATAAATATTTAAAAAATTTTACTATAAAAGCTCTAAAGTATAAAACAGTTTAATATATTTATTTATAGCAACTTTAACTTATTAAATATATTAAATATATTATATATATTAGCTTTAAATCCTTTATAATATTTTTTTAAAGTATTTTAAATATTAATTAATTATTTTAGCTATAATTATTTATATAAAATATTTAATAAATAGTAATAAATAATATAAAAAAGTAAGATTAGTAGTAATTTAATAGTTAAAAAATTATAAACTAACTAAAAGTAAAAAAGTAATTAAATCTAATATATAAGATTTATAAAAATATTTTACTATTTTAGTAGTAGTGATATTTTAATAAATAATTTTAAATATATTAAAATATTTAAAAAAAAATTAAATTATTAGCCATTATAATTTATTATATAGCTATATTATAAAGTTTTTTAATTAAATTTATTTATTAGCTTTTTTAATAATAAAATTTAATTTAAATTATAGTATTTTTTTTAGCTTAATATTAATTATTTTTTTAATAAATAAATAATTAACTACTTTTAAACATTATATATTAATATATATATTTAACTTTACTAAAAAAATATAAGAAAATATATTATATATATATAGCTTATATACTCTTTATATAAGTTTATAATTAATTTAAATAAATAATAAAATTATAATATTTTATAGTAAAGTTAAAAAAAATTAAGTAAAAATAAAATTAAATAATTTTTAGACTTTATAAAATAGTTGAAAAAAATAGCTAATATAATTTTGAAATAAAGCTTTAAAGCTAAAAGTATAATATATAATACTATAAAAATTATACTAATTACTTAAATTTATATAACTTTACTATATAAATAAATATAAGTTTAATAAGTATAGTAATTTTATATTATAACTATAAATATTAACTATATAGTAAATTATAATATATGCTAATTTAGTAGCCTTAAAACTAATTTTTTAAACTATATTTTAAAAGTATAAGAAATATTTAATATATAAAAAGCCATATTTAATATATTTAGAAAATAGTTATAATATAAATATTTTCATAAAATAAATATAAATTTATAAATTTATTTAGAAAATTTTATTTTAAAAAGTTTATTTAACTAATTATTAAGCTATTTTAATATATAGATTATATAAAATATAAAGTTATTACTTTTTATGCTATTATAATAACTAAAAATTATATTAAATTTATATATACTAAATATAATATAAGTATTAAGCTTTTTAAATATATAATAAATAATTTTTTAAATTTAATTTTTATTTTTTATAAAGGTTTAAACTATAACTATATAAAAGTTTTAATTTTTAAGTAGAAACTATAATTTAAAATCTTATAAAATATTTTTATAACTATTTAATTTTTGTAAATAACTGTTAATTACTATAATTTTTTACTATCTAAATAGTTTTTAATTTTTTTATTAATATAGGTTTAAATATTAATATTAATATATTATAAAGTTTTAAATTTTACTTTTTTACTACTTTATTCATATATATATAACTTTATAAAAACTATAAATTTAGCTAAATTTCTATATTAATTAATTATTATAAACATTTATTTATAAGAAATATTTTAAATCAAGTTATATTTTTTTAGCTATTATATTTAGTTTTATTTTTAAAATTTTAAATATAAAGCTATATATACTTAAATATAAATATAATAATATAGAAAAAAACTATATTAAATAATCTAAGTATACTTAAATTATAAAATAAGTAAAAATATATATTAAATAAAATAGTAATATTTTATACTTTTAACAATAAAAAATAAAAAATAAAAAAAATATTATTAGTTTATAAAGTCTATTATAAAAAAGTTATTTATTAGTAAATTTATATAAAATTATACAATTACTTTATTTTAGAAAATAGTAAACACTATTATATTTCTGTAAAGAAAACTTAAATGTAGAAATAATATGTAAAATATAAATATATAGACAAAAATAAAGTTACTAGCTTTTTTTCCAAGGCCCATAATATAATATATTTGTTAGATAGAATACAAAATGTAAAAATAGTGTAAAAAAATTCTAACAAATTATTTTTAAAATATTTACTTTGCTAAAAATTTTTTGAAGAAGATTGGCAACATTCTTTTAACTAGTAACTTGAGAAATTCTTAAATAAATTATTTACAAAATGGTATGCTATTTAAAGTTATATCTACGATGGCGGCTATAATATATTTATTAAAAGTATAGTAAATATTAACTGGTAAGTTATGAAATTCACTAATAGACGTTATATGTATTGTGATATGTATTTTAATTCTAAAATATTATTAAACTTGTATGTGGTTAAAGTAAAAAAGTGGGACTGAAATTAATTTTATTTCCACAGCAGATGTATTAAAGTGATATATATTCACTTGATGTAGTGGAAAAGAGTTTAAATTAAGAAGTTATAATAAAGAAAGAGCTGCACCATTTATTAATATGGTTTTACCTATTAATGAAATATTACGTTTTTCTGATGGTATTGAAACTACCACCCCAACTATCTGCAGGTCTGTTGCTTTAAATTGCAAACCGTCTGAAATATATTGCAATTTCAACCTGCATTTGAATCAGAGTATTAAAAAAATTGCCATTCAAAAAATTATCGTCATACAATCGATCGCTAATTTGCAACTTACATTTGAATTAATCAAACATATAAACGTTTCTATAACACATCTATTTTCGAACTGTTATCAACTTCTGTCTGTAGATCTAAATTCTAAATAAAAAAGTGAAGCCACCCTGATACTAATTTAAATTAAAATTGCAATTTCGGTGTTGCTTAATTGAACTTAAATTATTTAACTGGTAAATTTTGGAGATATACTGCTACAAACTTTCTAATTTTATCCTAATTAGGTTCGGTTTAACCTTTTAAATTAAGAATAACTAAAAACTAAATTAATGATTACTTTTATATTCAAGTATTTCGGTACCGTTTTACGGTTCCAAAATTTAAAAATTAAAAATTTGCAATTTAAATCTAAATCAATTGTATTTATATCGTTGTTTCGCTTTTCTTTAAAACCGAGTTGTTAAATTTTTATTAAACTTTAGGAACAAAAGTGTTAATTTCGCAAATTTTTATTTGTAGCTATAACAATCGTTTGACCCCTTTTTATAAATAAGATAAATTCATCTATCCGAAATATATTGATAAAAACTTCCATTCGTTAGATTTATAACCATTTAAAATTAGAGTACCTCTCGTCAAATGTTTAACAATATAAGCAACGCATCTACATTTCAGGAATATGACTATACTGTATTTATAACTGATAGTATACAAAACTAGTTAAACCTTGATGTATGCTATGAAAGGTTTCTTTAATTTACTGCATTCATTCAAAATTATTAGTAATGAAATTTATACTTTCCAATTTCCAATTTTTCATGCTAACGACTTCCGTTCAAAACTATATTGTAAATTTTTTATTAATATGTATAAAACGGAATAAATTTGCATTATAAAAGTTAATATTACCTTTGGTTCTGATGTAATAAAAATATTTTGATCTATCTATTAATTTCCGAAGTTTATGCTTTGAACTTGAGTTCAATTAAATTAGTTTTATATGAAGAAAATGATATTATTTTAAAAATGTATAAACGTCAACTACAATAATCGATTCAAATTTCAAATTTACGTTTAGCTACTAAGGTACATCTTTAAAAAAAAAGTACTAATTAAAAATTTAAAATATCGATAAATTATCTAAGCGATGTTTTTTTTTTAAAGTTATAAAATTAATTTCAATATCGCTATTAATGTAAAATTTAAATATCAAATTACGATCTTAAAAACTAACTTAAAGTTATATTTCATTTACCTTATTAGACTGAAGTTTAAAATTTTTCACTATATTAAAACTGGAGTTTATTAATTGGATCGGATGGGATAAAGGGAGTAGTAGAACTACAACGATAACTACTAAATTGTTTAAGTACAATCCAACTTAGCTATTAATATCATCGAGATTGGATCGTAAATTAGAAACTAAAATCTATACTACGGTATAATACCTTCGATCTAATTTACCTACAAAATGTAACGGCTTCATCGCTAGTTAATATACATGTGTATAGCATACATTCTATAAACATATAAAATACGAAGAAAATTAAGAATAAATATATTCGTAATCCATCTTAAATTACTTCCCCAGCCTACCTTAATGCTTTTGAAAACTATAGTTTAAGTAATAATCCGATAATTAGCATTTAAAGTTAAGAAACGGTGGTATACTATTGAAAGTAGGGTAGCTCCAGCCTTTTAAAGCATAGATCCAATTTATGGTAGCTATGCTATTTTATATTTTCGGTTCGAATCAGCTACCACATCATTTTTTTAAAAAAAATAAACGTCCAACCGAAAACTTTCGGAAATTTTAAAATCGAGTAAGTTTCGTAAATAAAAGTTAAAAATAAACGCTATACACGTTAACCGTTTATATAATCTAAAGTTAGTTGAAAGCTGTCGGCCAAGTATTAATTACAACCTTTATAAAAGTAAGTTAAAATTAAAGTTAGTAATAGTTTACGAAACGTAAGAGACTACTACATCACCTTATCAATTCAACGCCTTCCAATTAGAATAATAAAACCGTTACCAAACTGTTTAAACCAGCAGCTACAGTAGAAGCGTTTTAAGCTAAAACAGCTGCAGTTAATAGAGGATATTTCTAATCCCAGTTCAAGAATATATGAAAATAAGCTTTGTAAAGCAAATGTTTTAAATACTAATTTAAACTGTAATTGGCTATCATAATTATATCGTCTAAAAACCTTAACACATTGAAAATGCACCTAAAACCGGGTTATACTAAAAAATTTCAGCTTGCTACCAACTAGTAATAACTTGGCAATTATTCCAAATTTATTGCGGTTTATTGTTTAGTATGGGGCAAGCAAAATTTTGAAATTTATATATAAAAAGGCTGTAACTTTAGTTTGCAAACAATATAATTATAAATTTTAGTTGTTTTATTGCAACAACACTTTTCCAACCTTTTCGAATTTAATTAATAGTAATAGTAATTGTAGCGATGCAGGGCCATTCAGTAAACAAAGAGTGCTTAAGTTCGGAGATGATGCTTAATAGCGGTGGATTAAGTCAAAGTAGGCGTAAAGAGAACAAACCGATCGATGCAGCTAGTGCAATTAACCAAGCTGTTGATGTACAGCAGCACTACAGCTACGATTTCAGTAAACCAATAGTAATGGAAGGTGGTGTAGGTCTACAGAATCTAAGCAACGAAGAACAGGAAGGGTTCTTCCAAGCTTTCAAGCGTAGGCTATCTAGTGGTACCATTAACTCGGTAGCGGCAGCTTCCAATTTAGTTTCAAAATTAAAGAAATGTTCCAACCCAAGCCTCTACTCCAACACCAACTGTTCCAAACTGGAAGTGATGGTTGAGAACGCTAAAGCGGAAGCTTTAAACGCAGATAAATCCCAGTTCCACTTTAAAAAACCGACTTCGATGAACAAATCTAACTCGGAGAAATCGAACTACAACTTAAATTCCAACTTAACGTTATCGGTCACCCCTTCTTTGCCGAACTTGAACCAGTTTATAAGTGGTGAAAGAATACCTAAAGTAGTTATCCCTGAACCTATAGACGTAGGTTCCCAAAACTTTAGGATGGGATACACCACTCGTAAAAACTCACAAACTTTAACTACCATCAACTCGTCGTCACCGATCTATTCAAATGAGGATGCTGATGGTACTACTGAAGTTGATTCCAAGGACGACAACTGGATCGATACCGATTTCGATAATATGATCTTAAACGGCCACGGTAAAGATACTGAAGGCTGTCCTAACTACACTTTAAAGTTAACACTAACTCCGAAAGTCTTAAGGTATTGAACATTTGGCATCTACCTCTAATAACTACCAATTTACTTTTAAGCGCTCCTATTAACCTTAACATTTACTTTAGCCTAATCTATTTATTTATTTATGGATGTCTGCGACATCACCGACCAACTTTTAAAAAATTGTAAACTATAACTGGCCATTTTTTAATTTAATGATCTAATAATCTTAAACTATATAAACTGTTCAAACCTACTTCGGGTTTACAGTTCTATCGATATCGCTAACAATGTACAACTCGTATATTTATTAATAACATCAACTAATAAATGTTTGTCACCAACGCTTTTATTTATCAATATTTATTTTCTTAACTAAATTTTTATTTTTTATCTCAATAGAACACTGTATGTACTCAGTAGGAATTGTAAATGCTGGTTGTCGTCTTACAACGTATCCAATATTTTCTATAGTTGATTTTACCTTGATTTACAATTTTTAATTTTGTACAGTTCCTTTAACCATCAGCATAGAAACAAAACAACGAATAAAGTGGATGATCAATATATTTTATAAAGTTTATTTTTTATAGGTAAATTGTAAGTAGTGAACGGTACAAGCTATCGACTTCGGTATATACCGTGTAAAAATGTAGATTTTATTTATAGTGGTTGTACGGTACAATTTTAATAGAAACAACTAAGGTAGATACCACCACTATACTTCTGTCTTATGCTTTTTAGTATACAACCTTAGTATATTTGAACTGCGTTGAGCTCAACAGATACTTTCACTATCTATGTCGATAAATATAAAATAGGTTTAGCTGAATAAATCGAATACCGATATTCCGATTGTAGTTTAAACCAGTTTTATATTTGCTATACCGTATCTACATGGTAAGTATATAGCGGTGTTCAGCATATAGCAAAAATAGATGAATTGTGTTAACATTTCACCAGTTACATGATGCTATTTACACCCTACCAGCTACATTTTATCGCATACCGGTTCCTAGTGATAATAAAAATACTGATATTTTTATCTATCCTACCCTCTAATTTCTGAAAAGTTTATATGAAAGGTTAAATCCCGTAAATTAAAGTAGCAGGCATACCAATCTTTTGAAGGCCGATATCCAAAAAAAGCACCGCGCAACGGACCGGTTCGATTGGTTAAGTTTTAAAGAGATAGTATTGAGCTAGTAGCTCGCCCTTTCTAATTTAGCGTTTTGCCGAAAAAACGGTGGTGCTTTTCATCTCTGAATCGAAACCCTTTCTTTAAAGTTTTGGAGGTGTTGTGTTATAATTTTAGCAAATTTAGCTCGATTAAGCTAGGCTAACCTTTCCGTTAAAAAAACTATTAGTTTATTAAATGTCCTGCTATTTTTTTCTTGAAAGTTAGATAACTTAACCAAAATGTTTATTATTTAAAATTACAAGGGATTAAACAATAGTTTAGAGAGAAGTTGGGTTTGTGAAGGATCTCTACAGAAAAGCAAGAGGGGGCAGAGATGCTACAAGTTGATATTTTTGTAAAAAAAAGAATTAAGAACAGAGGGCTAAATATTTAGCTCTACCTTTGTAGGGTTTTGAAAGATTATGTAAATAAATTTTAAGTTCTACAATCCAAGAAGAAATCAGAGTTTAGGCCTATAATTGTAAAGGTCCTACTAAACTAAAATATTTTGATAAAGTTTGTATATTTAAAATTTAAAAATTAGTGATTTAAATCTAACTTAATTACTTTTAATATATTTTAAATAAAGAATCCAATTTTATTAGTTAAACAAATATAAATGTAAGTGTTAATAACATATATAGAGTAATAAATTACTATAATAGTTAGTTAGCTACTATTTTAATAATAATAAAGTATAATTATTAATAACTAGGCTTAAATTTAATTTTTTTTGGCAAAAGTCTAATTAATTATCATTTTAATTAAAAAGCTATTTTACTATAAAAGTAAGTTAGTTAAAAAGTATAAAAAAAGAAAAAAAAGAAATAATAAAAGCTAAATATTAATATATTTTTTAAAATAGAAGAAAAATAAAAAATTAGTATTAGAAAAAATAAGATTAATTTTTAAAAATAAGTAAACAAAATTTAATAAAAAAAAGTTTAATTTTATAATTATATATTTTAGAATTTTAAAGTAAACAAATAAATAAAAATAATATATATATTGAAAGCTAGCATTTATATAAAATTTAATAAGTTATACTTAAATAATCATTATATTAAAGTTTGCTAGCAATATAAAAAAAAAACTTTAAATATAATTAAAAAGAAATAAAAAATAAAAATCAAATATATATAATTAGTTATTTAAAAGAATAATAAAAATTAAGCTAATGAAATTAATAAAAATTATATAATTATTTAAATTAGTAATATATTATTTAATATATATATATAAAATCTAATTTTTATAGATAATTTTTAAAATATAACTTATTTATTTTTTAATTAATATAAATTTAAAATATTTTATAAAAATAAAAATAAAATATTTAAAGTTTTTTCAATTTTTTTTTATTTAGTAAAGATTTAATTTAAATATAATGAGAAAAAAGTTTAAATTATAGTTATTAAAAGTTATTAAAAAATATATAAGTTTTACTAGTATATTTTTATAATAAAAATATGCTTTTTTGATATATATTATTTATTTAGTCTTTTTAATTTTTTTTGATTTTTTAAATATTTTAATCTAAAAATTTTATAAAGTTTAAAAAGTAGTATAGTAGTTAATCTTTTTAAAAAATTATTATATTTACTTACTTATAATTTACTAATAAACTAATATAACAAGATTTCAAATATAATTGTTAAATTTTGAATAATTATTTTTTAAATTAAAAGTTAAAATCAATAATTTAGAAAAAGTCATAAATAAAAGTTAAATATAGTTTAAAATAAAAAAAGCTTTAAAATTATATATAAGTATTTATAAAAGTTAATAAACTTTTAATAAATAAAAATAAAGCTTTAAAAAAATTTAAAGTAAAATAAAATTACTATATAAAAAAATTAGTATAAAAAGCAAAGTAAAAAAAATAAATTAAGTAAATAAAAAAATATTATTTAAATATACTTAGTAATAAAAATGCTAAATATAAAAAATAGAAAGTTAGTAATTATTTATAATAAATTAAATATTTAATTACTATTATTTAATAAGTAAAAATTTAATATTAATTATTAATAAAGCTTAGAAATTAAGCATTTTTAATAGAATTAAAATTAAAGCTATATATAATATAATAATTATTATTATATACTAGGCTATCATCTAAATTATATAGCTTTTAATATAGTTTTTAGTAATTGAAGCTATATATAATTAAGTATTATATTATAGTATACTATAGTAATATATTTTAATTATCTAAATTTTTAAATTAAACTTTAATTTTAAAAGTATTAAACAAATAATAATAGTTATTACTATATAATTAAATTAAAATAGTATATATAGCTAGTTTATAATATATATATTATAAATACTATAATATTATATAAATTAAACTTAAGCTAAATTTTAAATAATATAGTTAAATAATTATACTACTTTTAAAAAATACTAAAAATATACTTTTTGCTTATATTAATTATTTTTATTAAAATTAAAATAATGTTATACTATATTATTTTTAATTTTTAATTTTTTTAAACTTTTTCAATTTATTTATTA
>JAWQFY010000278.1:0-38995 GCA_037055185.1 Capillidium rhysosporum | reverse complement strand
ATTTAAAACTCCATTTTAAACTTATTTTAGCTATATTATTAATTATATAACTATATTAGTAAATAGTATTATTCTTTAATATATAGCTAATTATAATAAATTTTATAATTATTAGCTTTATTTTTTGCTATTATACTTATTAATTAAAATAATATAATATATTTTATTTTATTTTTATATACTTATATAATAAATATTTTAATTTCTTTAATATATAAATACATTAATATTATATTAATATTTTATTAAAACTTTAAATTATATTTATAATTTATAAAAATAATATATTTAAAAAATTATAAATAATAGCTTAAAAGTATATAATTATTAATTATTAATATAAAAAATAAGTATTAAATAAAATATTATATAACTAATAAAATCAATTTTTTTAATTTTTAATATATTAGAAATAATATTTTAAAATTTTAAAAATTAAAAAAAAATTAATAAAGTATACTAAATATTATTAGCTTTTTAATATAAATATAAATATATATCTATATATATTTTTAGCTAAATTTATTAGCTTATTTTTTAAATTAAAGGTAGCTAATTACTTATTTATGGTTTAAATAACTAACTTAGCAGATAATACTAATAGCTTTATATTAATATTTTATAATTTAAATTTATTTATTAACAATATTAATAAATTTATCTTTTATATTTAGCTTTTTATAATATATATATATATTATTTTAAAAGAAAAACTAAATATAAAATATAATTTATAGCATTTAAAAATTAAATTTATTATAGTATATAATTTATTTATTATTATTATTAGCTAAAGTAAAGTATTAATAATAGTTTTAAAGCTTAAATTATTTATATTTTTATAATAAATACTTATATAGCTAACTTTATAAACAAATTATTATAGTATATCTTATTTATAGCATTTTTAAATTTTAATATTTAATAAACTAAAAGTTAAATTTATGAAAATTTTATTTAATGTAGTAAAAAGATAAGCAGAGTTCATATTGTATACTAATTTCTTTCTTAAAAATTTAAATTAAAATAAGTAAAAAAATGAAGAGATAGCAAAGTGAAATTTTTAAAAAAATATAGTAATAAAATGTTTTTAAAAATAATTAAACTTAAATCTAACTGAATAGTTATATAATTACCTTCAAAACTACATTATTCAGCTTATTTATAGTTAAAATCTGTAAAAATAATCTTTAATTAAAAAATTTAAGCAAAAAAACAAGTATTTACCTTTTATAAATTGTTTAATTAAATTTTGACATTGAAATAGTACTTTGAGATTATAATTAAGATAATAATAACCTATCATTAAAGCTTTCTACTTCTATTCTATACTAAAGTTAATAGCTCTAACTACACTTCTAAAACCTCTTTACTTTAAAATTTAAATTTTTAAACCCAGTAAACTTAAAAATTCGCTATTTTGGTTTTGTCTACTGACATTATTTCTTCACCATATAAATTTTTATTAATTAGTTGATGTATTAAAAGGTAAGTGCCATATAAATACTTCTCAAGCCCTTATAGCGTTTACTTTCATGGTTTAAACTATACTTTCAGAGATAGATTAACTTAACTAATTTTAGGTCAACCAGCTAAATTTTACAATATTTAAATTAATATAATAGAGATATTGATATATTTATATATCAAATTACACAAAGACTTAAATAGAATACTAATTTAATTCGTGCTGTACAATTCTATCGTAAATATTATTAAAGTATTTAAGCTGTACTGCATTTTTCTTAGCATTAACAAGATCTTCAGCTTTAAAGTATTGTTCCAATTCTGAAACAGTTTCAGAAATACGCACTAAATAGTAGTAATTAGAAAATGAAAACAAAAGATATAGTGTAAACTTTTTACCTCGAAGTTCGTCCCTTAAGCTATCCAGTTCATCTTTATTTTTACATATGTCTAAAGATTCATTATACTCCATAACTTCCATAAGCAAATTAGGATCGACTGAGTTTTCAGATTCTTCGACTTGATTTCCTTTTAGCTGTAACTGTAATTTGTAATAAAATAAATTTTAAAATGTGTATAATACATAGATACTTACTAGGTAGTTCGCTCTTTTGCTAGGATCCTTTAAATTCACATATGCTTTGTTAATTAAAGAAGTTACTTTATAAGCATTATTTAACTTTTTCTACACATACAAAAAATAAATTGAATAAAACAACAAGAAGTAATCTTTGTACCTCATCAACCTGATAAAATTTATCGGGATGAACAACTCTCTGATACTTTAAATATTCTAATTTTAATTTAGAGTTATCGATATCAAATTTAGGCTCCCTACAAAAATAAACAGTAAGTTACTGATATAAATAGAATCTAACTCATACATTTGAAAAACTTTAAAATAATTTATATCAATGCAAGGTTGAACTTCCAAGCAATCATTTTGGTTACAAACTAAAGCTTCATCTTCTATTTCTAATTTACATCCTATACAACTTTTTAAAAGTAAACTATTCGAAAAAAACGACCTTTTTATCACATTTCGTGTATTCAAATGTAACTTCAACATCTTTAAATTCTTTATTATAAGGTCGGTTAGTTAGATGATAAAGAGTGATTTATTTGTGCTTTTTTAAATTTCGAGATTTGTGCCGAAATGTATAAAGATGACATCACCTTTTTTAAGAAAATAGTTGATGAGGTAAAAATAATTTTCCAACATTTTATTTGGCGGAATATTACCATGTGAAAACTGAAAGTATTAAGGCTTATATATTGATGTAGGAAAAAAACTTAGTTCTAGAACGGTTTAATGTTGTCTATGTACTTATAAAAAGTTGTAAATTTTGTAGAATGTTGTACTTTAAGAAATATTATAATGATTTTTGAAAAATATATTTAGACTGTAGCTGTAAATAAAAGAATATATCCCTTTAGTTAAATTTGGCATTGTCATCTAGTTTTAACTTTGTACCATTTCTGGTAATATTAAATAGTTAATTGAAAAATATATATAATTAGTTATCTCTAACTTTAAATATAATTTAGTTGGCTTTGATAATAAAAGCTATAATAAGGATTAGATTAGAAAAAGCTTTACTAATTATAAACTATACCTTTATATAATTATTTATTTTTATTTTCCATACTATCTTATTATTAAAAGTAGATTTTTACTTAATCTAATAAAATTTTAAATTTAAATTTAAAACATATTACTATTTTATTACTATTAATACTTTTATATTATTATGAACTATATACAATTTTCTTCTAAAAAATATTATTTTAATATAAAAACAAATATATACTTAATATCAAAAATTATTTACTCTTAACTAATCCCTAAGTTTAAATTAATTTATTAAGTATAAATTTTAATAATTTTAAAATTTAATAAATTAATTTTAAAATAATAATAAAAAATACTTATTTAAGATTTTTAATTTTATTACATACTTTAAAATTAGTAATGTATTAAAGCTAAAATAATATATATATTAAATAAAAAATTAGTAATTTATTTATTAGAAAATTAACTTATATTTATATTTAATGCAACTATTTTTTATTATTTTAATTTTGATTAATTTTAATTATTATTTACTAGTTTATATTAAATTATAAAAAATATTAGCTATAATTTAATATTTACTTTATAGCAATTTTAAATTTATTTATTATAATTAATATATAATTTAAATTTAAAAATTAGTAATTAATATAATATATTAATATTTAAAGTTATAAAAAAAGATATATTATTATTTTATATTTTATATATTAATAAAATATTTTAAATTAATATTTTTATTTTTTATTATTAGTTTATTATTTTATTTTTATTATATTTCCTATTATTATAGCTTATTTTAAAATTAAACCACTTTTATTTATTAAGTTTTTTTATATTTTACTAATTTTATTTAACTTTTTTTTAATATATTATTAATTTTTAAACTTAATATAATTATTAACTTTAATTATTATTTATATTATATAAAAAAAATATTTAAATTTGTTTTTTTTATAACTAAAAAAGTATTTTACTTATTTAATAGATTTTTATTACTTTATAAATTATAACTTTTATATATATACTTATTTTTATTTATTATACTTATATTTAATTTTTTATTAAAATTTAATAATTATTAAATTAATTATACTAATTTTAATTTTTAGTATAAGCTTTTAACTATATAAAATATTTTATTAAAACTGCTATAACTATTATTATACTTATTTTTAATAATAATTAAAAATAGTAAATATTTAAACAATTTTATTAATAAATTAAAAAATTTAATTATATTTACTTTTAATAAATAAATTTAGCTTTAATCAAAGCTACTATAATAAACACATTATTTTAATTACAATATTATAATAAATAAATAATTATTTAAAATTAAAAATAGAAAAAAATATAGTTTTATTATTATAATTGCTAATTATTAAAATAAAATCTAAAATCTAAATAATTTTAACTAATTATAACTATAGTTAAAAAATAAAATAAGTAATAAAGCTAAAAGTAAATAAAATTTAAAATTTATAAAATATTAAAGCTATTTTTTTAGGCTTTTAAGTTTTTAAATATAGTAAAATATATAAATTGATAAAATAAAATTAATAAAACTATATATTTAAATTGCTAATTAATTTATTAAAAAGTAATTAATTATAAAGTTATAATTTAATTAATTAATAACTAAAGAGAATTTATTTACTATTTAATATAATAAGTTATAAATTATTAATATAAAAAATTATTAACTACTAATATAATAGTTAGTAAATACTTATATATATAATATTAACTTTACTAAGCAGTTTTATTTTTTAGATATTTTATTATTATTTTTTTAAAAAATTTGATAATTTTTTATTTTTAGTCTAATAATAATTATTAAAAAGTAGTATATTATTTTTATATTTTATTTAATATTTTTTTCTTAAATAATAATATTTAGTTAATTTAAAATTACTTATTATTATAGCTTATTTTTTAATAGCCTTTTTTATTTTAGCTAATTTTTTTACAATTATATATTACTTTTTAAAAAATTAGCAGTATTTAGTTTAATTTTTATTTATTTTTTAGATAAGTAAGTTTTATATATATATTATTATTAGTTTTTATTTATATTTTAATAATAATATTAATATTTATATTTACTTTTTATTATTTAAAAAAAATTATTTAAGAAAATTCTTAATAATTTAAATATTTTTTAGTTATTTTTATTTAGCTAGTTATTTACTTTTTTACTTTTAATAACTATTTTGATTTTTATTATATATATTAATTACTTAATAATAGCTAGTTTATTTATTAAATTAGTTTTTTATTTTTAATTTAAATTTATTAAATAAAGTTTAAAAAATTTAAATTAGCTACTATTTAATTATAGTTAAATTAATTATTTTTTTAAACATTTTTACTATTTAATTAAATTAAATTTTTTAGAATTTTTATTTATTTTACTTTATAAATTTAAAAGTTTCTATTTATTAAATATTATATTTACTATAATACTTAAATATTATAAATATTAAATATTTTTTCTACTATTAAAAATATAAATTATAGTTTAATTTTAATATAAAGTTGTCTAAATCTTAACTTAAAAATATTTTTTATAAAGCTTTTTAAATTTATTACTTTTATATATTATTAATAAAAATAATTTAATAGCTTAATATATTAAATAGTAAATATACTTAAAATTCTGATTTTATAAGTATTTTAAATATTAAAAAAATTAAATACTATTTTATTTTAAATAAAAAACTAAACTAATAAATTAAGTTAAAATAAAAATTAAAATTTTTTATTTATTTGCTTTTTATATATTGAAAAATATATAATATTTAATATACTTTATTAAAAGTTTTTAAAATTTTAAAATATTATATTTAATACTTACTATATATAAATATAATTAATATTTATATATTTTTTAGCTATTATTTATAATTTCTCAAAGTATATTATTATAGTATTATTATAAATATATATTAAAAAAAACAAAATTCTTATTATATAACTATAAAAAATAAAAGAAAACAGCTTATATTATACTTATAAAATAGGTTTAACAGTATAAAAATAAGCTAATAATTATAAAAATTATATATTTTTATAGCTATAAGCTATAAAAAGTAAATGTTTATATATATAATACATTATATAATATAATTATATAGTTGGTTTATAACTAAAACTATTTAAAGCTATATTTTAAATATTTATTTTTTAAACTAAATTTAAAAAATAAGTAAATTTAAAAAATATAAATACTATATATATATAATTTAAAGCTATATATAAAGTATATAAATATATAATTAGTTTAAATAAGCTATAAAATTATAATATACTAAAATGTAGTTTTAGTATATTATTTTAATATTTAAAATAGCTTAAATATTAGCTTAAATATTAGCTTAATTTACTAAGCTATACTAGCTAATTTTAATTTAAATATACTTAAAAATATTTTTTTATAATACTATATATTATAAAAAGTATATATTTTTATAAAGTATTAAATATAGTAAAGTAAAATTATAAAACTATATTTTATTTTTTATTTTAGCTATAATAAAAAATTCTAATTAATTATAAAATTAGATAATTTTTAAAATTTAAAAAAGCTTAGAAAATTTAATTTTAGGCTATAATACATTATTAAAATAGTTTTAAAGCTTTACTTTAAAGCTAAAAATATTTTATTAAAAAAAGTTTTTAATATATAGATATTTATATTTACTATATATATATAATAATTTTAATATTAGTATTATTATAACTTTTAGTTATAAAGATGTAATTTTACTTAAATTATTTTTTAAAATTTTATTTAAAAAACTATTAAGCTATTTTAATATATAATTTCTTATAAAATAAAAAAATGCTATTTTTTATATTATTATATTAAATAGAAGTTATATTAAAATTATATATACTATATATATAAAATATTAGCATTATATCTTTTAATTATTATTAAAGCTGAATTTTAGTTTTTTATAATAACAACTATACTTAACTTAAACTTTAATATAATTAAAAATACTTAAATATTTTTTAAATTTAGCTTAGAAAATACTAAAAAAAGTTTACTAAATTAAATTCTAATTTTTTAAATATTAAAGAAAAAATACTATTAATTTATAAACTTATATTAAATATATTTTTTATATAGTAAAAAGGCTAAGTTTTAATAAAGCTAATTTTAAAAAATTATAAATAGCTATAAGCTAAAAATCTTAATAAAATAATTAAAGTTTAAGCTTTATAGCTATTAGCTATAAAGTATAAGTTTAAATATTATAAAAGTACTTTAATATAGATATACTTTTTATTAAAATTATTATAATAAAATTTTTTTTATTTAAATATTGAAAATTTTATTTTAATAATATAAATATATTATTAAGTTTTAATTTAATTTTAAAAACTATATTTATATTAGTATTTAAAATTTTGCTTTTTAAATAATTTTTAGTAAAATATTTTAAAAGTTTACTAAAATATATAAATATATAAAACTAAATAAAAAATATTTATTTATTTAGCTATTACTTAGTTATATTAAATATTTACATTTATATTAATTTTTTAAAATTAAAATTGGATATTTTTAAAAGTAGCTGATTTTTTATTTAGTATATAATTAATAGCTTTAATAATTATACTTAATTACTACTTTATAATTTTATTAATTTACTTTAAACTTTTTAATATTATATATAATATACTAAAAATAACTTTTATTTTTATTTTTATAAAATAATATTTAAATATAATTTAAATATATTACTTTAAAGATAAACTTATAAAAATTATAAAAATTATAAATTAAAGTGCTATATTAGTAAATGTTATATAAGTTTTATAAGTTGACATTTTTAAATTAATAACTATTTTTACTAATTAATTATACTATTATATTATTATATTAAAAATAGCAAATAATTATCTAATTAAAATTTAACTAGTTAATTTTTATAATATTAGTTAAATATTTAAAATTATATAATATTTTTTATTTAATTTTGCAATTATTTTAATTCTGCTTTTTATTATACTTTTTTTCTTTTTAGCACATATAAAATTTATTGATTATTAGTTATTTCTAAGTTTATTATTATTATTTATAAAATAAAACTTTTTAAATTTATTTTAATTAAAATTTTTAGTTATTAATATATTATTTTACTATTTAAATATGCTATATTATAAAGATATTTATTGCATAAACTTAGAAGTAATATGTTTTTACCTATTTTCAGTTTTATATTTTCAATAAATTTTTTAAAATATAAAATTTAAGTATCTTTTAGATGTAGTAAAAATAAATTTATAAAATAAAATATTATATTAATAAGAAATAACTTATTTAAAAGCATTTTAAAATTTTATATTGTTATATTATTTATAAAAAACTACTTAGACTAGTATTTTATTAATATTAAAGATAAAGTAAATATAACTAAAATAATTTTTTTCTAATTATATTAACTCTAAATTTATATATAATATTTACTAGTTTTAACTAAATTGTATTTTTTATAGGATTAATATTTGCAAATAAACTCAAATCTATATTTAGCTTTAAACTTTACTTTATTATATTTTTTACTTAACTTTTAATAAAAAAATTAGAGTTTTCTTAACTACTTCTCTATAATATTAAAATTTCTAAAATAAAATATTAAAAAAAGCTCTTATAGTATTTTACAGCTTTAAAATAGTAAATTTAATCAATTCCAGTTAATTCTAAAAATAACTTATCAAAGTTTTGGAAAGCCGAGATTTTTTAGCTAAATGGAAACATAATTTTAATTAGTTTCAGATTATAAGGTTTTATATTTTTGTAAACTGTAGCTTATAAAAATAGATTTCTTTGCATTACAAACTATTTATATTAATTTAATTTACTACAATAATGAAAATATCATTCATTTTATAAATTAGAGGTTTCAATATAATAGTGATTATTATTATATAGAAAATATTAAATAATTTGGATTTGGAATTTAATCTTGAAATCGTCAGAAAAAGTAGAATAAAAACATTTTTATTTTTATTTTTTATTGCACTAACAAAATCGGAAAATATAGGAGCATGATTATATCTTTAAATAAAAATGCTGTAGCGAAGCAGTCTAAAGAAAATATATAAAGTATTTGGAAACAGTAGTTTGATTGGAGTTTGAAATAGACTATTTTATTTGTCGTACCAAAGTTTTGCTCATATGTGCAAGCGGAGTGGATAATGGAAGATTGGATTAAAATCGTTCACATGATACTTTATCCGAAAACGCCAAACTAGAATTTTATTTCGATTTAGCATTATTTTCACTTACCTTCTCCAGTTAATAATCAACATTTACAAATAATAAAAAAAGAGTGTGAAATGTCAGTAGAAAAGATTGTAGATACCGATTTATTACAATCGAAAAGCTCGATAACCAGTAGGTAACACTTTAAATTTAATCAATATCCTAAAAATTAACAACATTTCCTTTAATTTAAAACTATAAGTTTATCGTTCAAACTTGTAAATGGAGCTTTAGCCGGAATAATCGGTACTTCTATTATATTTCCTATCGATATGGTCAAAACTCAACTACAGAACCAGAAAGTTGGTAGTGATGGGAAGTTACCTTTTAACGGGATAGGTGACTGTTTCCAAAAGTTGGTGAAGAAAGATGGAATCAAGGGCTTGTACAGAGGATTAATACCTAATTTGGTTGGCGTTACTCCCGAAAAAGCTATAAAAGTAAACTTTTTTTATGTAAATTTTTAATTGATTTTTAAATGTAAAAGTTGGCGGTAAACGATCTAGCTAGAGAAAAATTTGCTAAAAATTTGGGTATTTCTCAAGATAACTTACCCGTCGAATATGGAATGGTATTTTTTAATTTATTTATTTTAACTAAACGGTATATTTGTATTTTAATAGTTAGCTGGTGCTACAGCTGGTTTCTGTCAAGTAATATTTTAATTTTGTTTAAGCTTATATTAATATTATTTAGGTAATAGGTAAATCCAACGATTTAGAAAATTAAATCTTAATTCATTGTTTAAATAGCTACCAACCCTATGGAGATAGTGAAGATTAGGTTACAAGTAGCCGACGTATCTTCAACCAAGCCTTCAGCAGTTGCAGTAGTTAAAGATTTGGGCGTTAAAGGCTTGTACAAGGGTACCTGCGCTACACTACTAAGGTATCTCATACTTTTAATCTATTTTTTGTTTATATATTTTCATTTTAGAGATGTACCTTTCTCCGTAATGTTCTTCCCATCCCACGCCTTCCTTAAACAAAAGTTGGCCGATGCTGATGGTCACACCAGTTTTGGAAATGTATTTTTGTCCGGTATAATTGCTGGTAAACTTCGTATACGTACTTTCGATTAAATAAGGCGTTTTTTCTAGGTGGGTTTGCTGCTGCTGCTGTTACTCCATCCGACGGTAAAATATAAACTTATTTTTAAATCACTTTACTAAACTTTAATAATGTAGTGGTTAAGACCAGGCTACAGGTAGCTTCCAAAGTTGGTGATCAACAGTTTTCAGGCTACATCAGTTGTCTCAAGTAATTTATCTTTTCATTCTCTTGCTAAGTTATCAATTTTAAACTAGGCATATTATCAAGAACGAAGGTACTTCTACTCTGTTCCGAGGTGCTATCCCTAGAGCTATGATCGTTGCTGTATTAACTTTTACATAGTCATTGCTAACACTTTTTTGCATATTTAGCCTCTGTTCGGTATCGCTCTGTTGACTTACGAACTTTTACAAAAAGTTGTAGATGATTGGATTTAATCCCTATTTCGTTCCTTTAAAAAATTTAAATAAGTTTGCTGTAGTAGAAACGAAATGGACAAGAAAACGTAATTGTTATTTTGAATAAATAATAAATTTATTGTTAGTTAGCTTTATTTTAATAATCTAATTTACTGTTACTTTTTTAAATCAATTAAATCGTTTTGGAAGTAAAGAGATGTAAAGTTAGAAAAGCATATTCATATAAAAAAATTTAATTAGTTTTTAAAAAACGAAGTGAAGAGCAAGGTTAGAAATATTAAAGTATAGGTAGGAAAAAAGAGTGTATTACACTTCTATAACAATTCCTCATCTATTATAGCGAACCTGCTATCGAAGTTTGATTCCCTCTTTTGAGAAATTTTCGAATTTTGAACGGAGGCTTCAGACGACGGTAAAGTGTAGGAAGAATCAGTAGCAATAGTTAGATTGTTAGGTGCCGACATTTCAATAGGGTTATCGGAGTTATCGAGTACGACGTAGAGGTTACGTGGGGTTGAGGTGAACCGTTCTCTAAGTTGGAGCCACTTATTATAACAAATTCTAGCGATCGGGCTCCATTCGGTAGTATCGTGGTCGTTCCATATAAACTTCTGGTTATTTAGGTCATAACCCGGTTTACGGTACAGTTTTAGTAAGAGGGAGGAGCACACTACTGATATTGAAGACAGAGCCATAGCGGCAGCTGAGACTACAGGTGGCATCATGATTCCCAAAGGTACGAAGCAGCCCATAGCCATGGGGATAGCGATCAGATTGTAACCGGTGGCCCAGACGAAATTGAGCTTGATCCTACGGAATATGGTACGTGCCAGGTCGATGGCAGCGACTACATCCATCAAATCCGCCTTCACCAGCACAATGTCAGCTGCCTCGATGGCGACGTCAGTACCGTTACCCATCGAGATACCCACGTCAGCGTCTGCCAAAGCAGGGGAGTCGTTAATACCGTCACCAATCATACATACCTTGGAACCTTCCGATTGGAACTTACGAATGAGACTAGCTTTACCAGCAGGTGAGATACCGGCGTGTACCTCGTGGATATTACACTGCTTAGCTATACATGTAGCTGTCAGCATCTGATCACCGGTAACCATAGCTACTTGCAGCCCCATGTGCTGTAACGCCTTTACTGTAACACAAGCTTCACTACGCAAAACATCAGACAGTGTAAGGTACCCAGTGAACTGACGGTTGATGGCACACATAATTACGGTTTGACCCTGACGCTCTGCTAACTCCTTAACCGGTAAAAAGCTGTCGGGTAGTGAACAATGATTCGCCTCCATCAGCTTCTGATTACCTACTAATACGTGGTCCGCGTCCTCACTCATGTTTAGTTGCACGTAGCAGTCCACTCCTTGACCCACTACAGCTTTGAAATTAGTAACTTTGGAAGAATCGATGGGCTGGCATACTACTTGCTTGAAGTGATTAACCACCGCTCTACCTAAGGGGTGCTCAGATTGGAGTTCAGCGTGGGCCACTAGCTCTAAGAAAGTGTCATCGGTAAATGAAGTATTAGCACGGGTTAATTTGGCATCGACCACCGAAAGTTTGCCTAGTGTAAGGGTACCGGTTTTGTCAAACACAACCTTGTCCAGGTTTTGGCACTTTTCTAAAGGTTCACCACCCTTAATTAGAATACCTAACTGAGCACCTACACCGGTTCCAGCCATTACGGCGGTAGGAGTAGCTAGACCTAAAGCGCAAGGGCAAGACACTACTACAACAGCTATGGCGAATCCTAGTGAAGTCATCAACGAACCCTGTTTGTTGAGACCAACAAAATCGGGTACCGAACTGGCAAACAGGGTACTAGCTATTAACCAACCCAAGAAGGTCAGCACACCTAAACTTACTACTACTGGGACAAATATCTGTGAAACTTGGTCGGAGAAGGCTTGAATCGGAGCACGTGAGGTCTGTGCCTTCTCCACCAACTTAACGATCTGGGCTAGAGTAGTGTCATCACCGGATCTTAATACCTTCATAGTGAAGGCACCCGACCCGTTGACGGTACCGGCTATGAGTTGACTACCTACCTTCTTGCTAACTGGTAATGGTTCACCAGTGACCATGGACTCGTCCACGTCCGAACTCCCAGTAACGAGAATACCGTCAGCCGGTACCTTATCACCAGGGACTATCCGCAACAGATCGTTAGCCTGAATCAACTCAGTGGGTATACGGCGCTCTTCACCATCCTTAGTTACTAGGGTGCAAGTGGATGGGGTCAACGACATCAACTTGGACAACGCGGAGGAGGTTTTAGCCTTAGCACGGTTCTCCAAATACCTACCTAAGGTGACGAATGTAATCAAAGTAGCAGAAGTCTCAAAGAAGCACATAGGTGGTTCACGGCTCGTCTTGTCGCACATGGCCACCGCGATAGAAAGTAAGGAGAAAAAAAAGGCAGCTGAAGTACCGATAGCTATTAATACATCCATGGTAGTGTTGTTGTGCTTCAGAGCCTTGTAACTGTTTACATAGAACATCCATCCCACACCGAACTGAAGTGGTAAGGTAAGGAGCAGCTGTAACGACAGACCTAATGTTAGTATAGGTAATTCATCCAAGTGCCACTCAAGCACATCATGGATAAAAGGAATCCTACACAGCACTTTAGAGATCAAGAATACAGGGGTAGCAAAGTAAAGGCAAGTGACAAACTTAGACCTCCACATCAGAATCTCCTTAGTCTTATTCAACGACTCGATCTGAGCTTCAGAAGTCTTGGTTTCCAACAAGGCATCGAACCCTAAACTTTCGATAGCGCTGATTAACTCCCTAGGACCGGTTAATTTGGGGTCGAATTGAATTGCAGCTGCTTCGGTAGATAAATTGACGTTGATTTTGATGACACCGGATTTCTTACCTATCTCCCGTTCAATCAACGACGTGCAGGATGAACAGGTCATACCATAGATACTCAACGAGATATTCCCATCCAACTTAGGTTGTAAAATTGTAGCGTCGAAACCCATGTCATTTACAATCTCACATATAGTTTCTTCACTTATTAAATCAGAATCGTACTTGATATCACCGCGCTGAGCCATTAACGAAACTACACAACTAGCGATACCGAGTTGTTTATCCAACATACCTTCGATGCTAGAAGTGCAGCTGCTACATGTCATACCTTCAATCTGTAAACTAACAAGTTTCAAATCTTTTGAATCGTTCTTCATTTTAGGTAAAGTAATTGGTGGTGACAAGGTAGTTGAAGACGAAAGACATGACATTTGAGTAGAAAGTTCACCTTCGATCACGTCAAACCCAGCATCTTCTATACTGGACTTTATTGTCGCCAGCGACAAATCGTTCAGGTAAGTAACTGTTACGGTATTAAATTCTAAACTTACATCGATATTATGTATATTTATAAATGAACTCAATGCGCTGTTGATAGATTTTACGCAAGATTGGCAAGTCATACCTTTGACGTTGATTACTTCAGTAATTATGGTATCTTTGACAACGTCAAATCCACAATCTTCGATAGATGCTTCCAACTTTTCTAACGTAGCTGGTGATTTGAAACTTATTTTGACATTGTTGTCTTCCAAACTAACCTTGTAATCTAAAATACCGGCTACAGGTAACAAAGCGTTCTCAATGGCTCGTACGCACGAATGACAGGTCATACCGTCAACTTTTATAGTCGCTTCAGATACTTCCTTATCTGTTTCAGTGTCGTTATCGGTTGTCGGTAAAAGCACGTCGAAACCGCAGCATTCTACTGCATCAACTACCTTTTCTAAGCTTGTATCGGGATTTATCTTTACAGTGGCTAACTCATTCTCTAGAGTTACTTTTATTTCGATGACGCCCTCCATACTAGATAAACTACGTTCGATTGACTTGACACAGGACTGGCAGGTCATTCCTTTTACTGTGAACTGATGTTGTACAACCTTATCCATCGTTTCTACTTATACAAAGTTCGATTACTTAATTATGGAGATGCTGCAAAAAAAATAAATACTAAAAAAGCTAAGAGTTAAATTCTTCAAATCAATATTGAATTGTAACTATTAATTTTGATTTTTAATCTTTATATAAAACACTTATCTGTCGGTACTAACTGTAAAGCTTAAGCACTTAAAATTATGTTAAATTTTGTTTTAGTTTTTGGTAACTTCTACCTTAAAAGACAAGCTTTATCCTTTATTAAAAGCTTCTTAAACCTCGGCTTTACTAACTATATTTTAACCTTAAATACCAACTATTCGATTGGATACCCTCTTTTAAATTGATAAATCAAATCAAATTATTATCTCAATTTTATAGATATAATTCGATACTACGGATAAATATATATTTAGATGATCGAATTGAGTTGGAACTAAATCCGCCAATCCGCCCTAAAATCCTTTCAAAAACATCTGATAGACTACTAGTTTTAGAAATTTATTATGAAAAGGGTTTTACAACAGAATAGAATTTTGGAAAATAGTTCAAATATATGATAAGTGGATACTGTTCCAGTACAGCTTAAAAGTTGTTCCAAACTGGTTAGTGCTAAGCGCTGGGATGTTGGGTAAGCCTACTTTTTGGTGCCTCCGCATCACCCTAATGAGTTTAACGACTTCTAACAGAAATATGATTATTAATCAGAAATAATGAGGTAATCGTTTAAATGTGGTGGAGCTGGTTTGATTTGAAAGATTTTTCAGAATCGAAGCTTCTATTGATTCTAGAAAGAAGTTCCACATTCTATTTAGTAAATTGATTTATTTAGTATTAATATATCTATGAATAACATAGGCACTTTAGTTAATAAGTTTTGAACAATATGGGTAGTTTAGCCTATATCGTAAACATCATATTATATTATAAAACACATTTTATAGAAAAAGCCGAAAGTGCTAAATAATAAACAGGAGGTTTTACTAGTATCTCATAATTAATATGCTACCAAATTTGAGTACAGAAACTTTCACTCTAAGTTTTCCGAAGTAGAGTCCCAAGGCCTATTCGATTACCAATTTAGGAGTTTAACTCTGGTTTTTCAAGCTTTTTCATGTATTTGAAATTAATTTGACTATAGAAAATAAAGTGGTTTGTTGGGATAAGAGAGTTAGTTTAAACATCTGGCTAAGTCTTAAAATATTAGCCCTTTAACTGCAACTTTATTACAAAGTTGTACATATTAAAGCTTTTGCACCTTTAATTTGTAAACTAATTTTGTATTACAGCTGTTTGCTTATAAATAAATTAAAATATCATAGCTTTTTAGACAACTAAGAGTATTTAATATAGAAATGCTTCTAAATTCAACGGTTTAGATATTTATTAATACAGAGGTAACTAATTAATAGTTCAAATATATTGTTATTAAATAATCTATAAATAAAACTTTATAATATATAGATATTACTTTTAGTAGGCTATAAAAGCTTTTATTAAGTTATTAGCATTATATAATTGATGATTTTAAAATCCTTATAAAATAATATTAAATATTTAAATAAAGAAAATTTAAAAAATTTAAAGTAATTATTATACTTAATTTTAATTTATTTAAAAATAATTAGCAATTTAAATTAATTTTTTAGTTTATATAAATTTTTAAGCTTAAATTTTACAAATATTTTAAAACTATTATAACTTTTTATTATTGTAATAACTAGTTAAAAGTGTAATTTTTAAATTTTAATTTCAATTTTCTAAATAAATACTTAACTAAAAAAATATTTAATTAATTAGATAAAATTTAATTATTTTTTATAATTTTTATAATTTAAGATTTTTAATAAGTTAAATAGCTAAAAGTTTTATTTATTATTTATTAATAGTATAAAAATAACAGTTTATTTTTAAGCTGTTTTTATACTTTTTAAGCCTTTTATATACTACTAACTAATTTAACTCTAATATTAAGATTTAACTTAATTAAATACTAATTTTTTATTTATTTAGATGTTAAAAATATTTAATATTTAGTTTTTTTTAAAATAATAAGTTTAAATAAAAAAGAACTCTTAGTATAAAATTAAAAAAGCTCTTAAAGCTAATTATACTAAGTATTAGTCTTTTTTATACTATAATATTAGTAATACTTTTAATATTTAGCAGTAATAATAAAATTACTTTTATATATATTTTTATTATATATTATTAAATAATAAGTTAAATTACTTATATATATAATAAGGTTATATAAATTTAAATAATGTTATTTAAATAGCTAATATATTTTTAAATAATTTTAGCTTACAAGCTTTAATTATAAACTAAATATTATTTTTTTTAAATAACTTTTATAATAACTTATTTTATAAAAGTTAAAAACTATTTAGATTTATTAATATTTATAATTTTTTTAGTTATACTAAAAAATATAACTTTATATTTTATAATATTATATATTATAAAGTTATATACTTTTTTAAAATTATTTAAAAAAATATGTATAATAAAATTAAATAAATTAATACTTTAAGTAATTTAAAATTTAAAATAATATTTTATAAAATAAAATAAAATTTTAGCTTTTTTAATTTAATTATTTTTTTAAGCTATTAACTTCTTATATTTACTTAACTTTAAATTTATATTTTAAAAGTAAAAATAAAATATATAAGCCTTAAAATATAGTTTATAAATTAATATTAATAATATTACTAACTATATAAAATTAATATTAAAAGTATTATTTTAATATATTTTTAATAATAGTAATTTTTATTTTAGCTATATAATAAATAATGTTTATTTTATATTATTATATTTTAAAATTTTTAATATATAATATAATAACTAATTAATTATTATTTATTAATAAATATTAGTATTATATTACTATATTATTAATTTTTAATATATATATTATTTATATTAATATAATGATATATTATAATATATATATACTTTATAAATAAAAAATAAAAAAATTTTTACTATATAAATTTTTATAATGTTAAAAATATTAGCTTAAACTTTTAAATAAATAAAATACTAAATAAAAATTATTAAAATAATAGTAATATATATATATATATATAAAGTTAAATAATAATAGCAATAGCTTTAAATAGCTTTTTAAATAATACTTAAATTTATTATTAGATTTTAAAATTTATATTTTTTAACTAAAATACTAAAAGCTTATTTAATTTAATTAATAAAATAAAGTAAAAATAAATAAATAAAATATTTAGCAATACTAAAAAAATCTTTATTTTCAAAGTTTATTTTAGTATAATAAATCATTAATTCTTTTTTTAATATTTATAATATTAATAAAGTTTTTTTAAAACTTTTATAATAAAAAAGTTAAAGCTTAATTAATAAATTTTATACTATTATTTAAGAAAAAAAAATATCAAATATCTAAGTTAAATTATTTTATTTTATTTTAATTAAAAACTAGGCTATATTATTATTATTATATATTTTTTACTGTTTATTTTTATTTTTATTTAAATTTATATAATTATTAGTTTTTTTGCTTTATTTTTAACTATTTATCTAATATTTATATTATAATATATATTATTTTTTACTAATATATTACTAGTTTAAATATTTATTAATAAAAGTATATATTATAAAATATAATTTTTTATTTAACTTTAAAATATTTTATTAAAAAAAGTTAACTAATTTTTATACTTTAAACTACTAAATTTAATTAATATAAAATCTAAATTATATATATATACTTTTATATTAAGTTTTTTTAAAAGCTAATAAATTGTTATATATTAATATAATTTAAATTATTTATTAACTTAACTATCTTTATTTTAAACTTATATATATATATTAATATTTTATTTACTACTTATTTAAAGTTATAATACTATTTACTACTATATTATTAATATATATATATTTTAATTTTTACTAAGTTAGTTAATTTTATTTTTCTTTATAATGTTTAATTTTTATATATATTTAATTATAATTACTATAATATATATATATACTTTATTTATTACTTAATTTAATTTTAAGCTAAAATTATTTATAAACAATTTAATTTTAAAATGAAATATTTTATAAAAACTTTATTAAAAAATAAAATAAAATAAGTTTGCTTGTTATAAGTTTTTTAACTTTATATTATATAAATACTATATATTTTAGCAAGTTTTTTAGTTTTTATTTTTTTATAACTATAATATTTAATTACTTAATTATTTACTTTTATTTATACTAGTTTATTCTATATTTTCTAATTATTATAATTTTTAGTTTATTTATTAAAGTTAAAATTTAAAATAACTTAATTTTTTATTAATAATTTAACATAAATTCTTTTTAAGCTAATTATATATTTCTTTAAAAAGTCTGCTATATAATAATTAGGCTATTTTTTTTCTACTTTAATAACTTTGCTAAAATATAGTAGATATTTTTTTTCTTAATTTATAAGTTTATTCAAACTAAAAAATTAAAAATTTATATATATTAATTATTAAAATTTTCTATATTATTTATTTTTGGTTATTAAAATTAAAATTTTAAATCAGCTACTTTTAATATTAGCTATTTGAATATTTAGTAGATATATGTTTTATTTTTGTATTTTCATAATTTTATATAGTGTTTACAAATTATAAATTAAAGTTTTCTAAGTGCTATGACCTACTTTTTTACTTAATTGATATGTATATGAGTCCTTTTTTATTTAGAGATGCCTATTTCTAGTTTAAGGTTTTAATTCTAGAAAAGGTTGCGCTTTTATTTTTACACTATTTTAACACCCTTTTTCAATTATCTTGCACAAAACGCCCTTTAGAAAGACTTTACCCAATAAAAAAAGTTGCACACTATTAGAGCAGTTAAGGGTTAAATATTCATATGCTTAAAACCTTCAGTAATCTTTCTAGATGACCTCATCACCCTTCTAGATTTTCAAAAAAACGCTTAAAAGGAAATTCTGATTACAAATCGTATTTTACTTTCGAGAAGTCAAGAACTATCCGATTCACTATGCAGCAAATAGGTATCTCTGTAGTTTACAATTGAACAACCACCCTAACAACTTATTTTAAATAGACTTTGACATAGTCTCTAAAGAAACAGCTAACAAAAGTACTTTAAAAGGCAAAGATGGTGCTGTTAATGATGCTAAAATAATCAACAAATTTACTGGCACTGAATTGATTGATGAGGAAGAATATAAATTAAGAGCGAAGGAACGAAGGTCAGCACAGAACCGAGCTTCTCAAAGTACTTTTCGTAAAAGAAAAGCTAATTATATCAGGCAATTGGAAATCGATGTACAAAGAATACCCAACCTTGAAGAGCAGATTTCACAGTTACAGAACACCGTTAATGAATTATTGATTAGGAACGAGCAGCTAGCTTCTGAGAACGAAAATCTGTTAGAAAAGATTAACGATTCTAGTAATAAAAGCGAGCTTCCAAGTTCAAGTCATATAATAGTTAGTCCTTTCGAACCAAATATCGAAAAGAAGGAAGAGAAGCACAATAATGTTAATTTGTCAAATTCTGAGAGCTTAAAATGAGAGTACTTTAGTGCTTTTAAACTTGCATTAAGCTTTTTACTTATTAGTTTCATAGTCTAACTTTAACACTTTAATGTAAGTTTATTGCGTAATACTAATTCTGAGAAACTAATAACAAATTATTCTTTTTCTAGCAGCTAATCTTTTAATTAGCTTTAAATTTTATCATTTCATTATCAGCCTTTAGTATTAATAAGTAAAATCTATATTGATTTTAAAATACAATTCATCTACACATACGTTCAAAGTGTTATCCTCAAATACTAAAATAGCTTTTTTCATCATTATTTCAACCATCTTATTTACCAATGCTACAGTTACTGCACTTTAAAATAAATTAAATCAACTATTTAAGAATATCTCGTAGTATATTACATTTTATATTGAGCCGTAAACCACCAAATTTACTAAAAGTATTTATTTAATTTTTATTAGCTTAGTATTTTTTATCAATGTATTACAAATAAGTAAATTATCATATTTTTACAAATTTAGCTATATTAAAAAAAAACAGTTTTCTATATCTTCAAATATATTTTAAATACTAAATAAATACATTAAATATCAAAACTATAAGGTAAAGTAGCTCTTAAAACAACAAATTAAAATTTGAAATTTCTTACTAGCTAGAAAAATCAAACATTATTGTAACTTATACTAAGCACCAACAGCTTAGTCAGTAAAAATAGGTAGGGTTGTCCTAATTATTTTATTTTTGGCAAATGCTTATTATTGCTTTTAAACAAAAAGTATTTTTTTCTTTTACTTGATTTCTTCTAATAAAATATAAATAAAACTATATAGATAATATTTTATTTTTAGAATAAATAATATATTTATTTTATATATTAAATTTTAAGTTATTTAAAATAAATCAAAATATTTTTAATATTTGCTACTATAGCCACTTTAGTATACTAATTTAGCTATCAAATATATTTAAAAACATTAGTTATTATAATTTAAAAAAACACTTTAAGATTAATTTTATTTATATTAGGTTTGATTTAAGTTTAATGCTAAAGTTAGGGTTATATTTATAACTTTTTGAAATTCTTTAACAAATTTTGCAATATATTAATTTTAAGCTTTGTTTTAATTATTAAAGTTAAGTTAATTAATTTTTTTTTATAATTAAATTTTTTATAGCTATAAATACTATAATAAGATATTAAATTTATATTAAATTTAAATTACCAGTTAATTAATTATTGATAGTCTTATTAAACTATTTAAAAAAGTGTTAACTATTTCTTAATATTATAACTAAAATTTAAGCTTTAAGAATTTAAAGCTATTATATTTAGTATAATAAAATTAAGTATATTAACTAAAGTATATTTAATTTATTTTAAATTAACTAACTAAAAAGATTAAATTTAAATAATTTTTTATAAATTTACAATTAAGTTAAAAAAAGCTTGCAAGCTATTTTTTAAAAGAAATTTTCAATTAAAAAGTTTAAATTTAAATAATTAATAAGTAATATTTTATTTTAATTTTTAAATATGCTTATTTAAAGCTATAATTAGTAATAAAGCTCTTTATTTATTTAAATTAATTTAAATTTAACTATAAAATAGTAAAATTATTTTTATTTTTATTTTTAATATATTATAATATAACTTAATTAATAAAATTTATTTATTATTAATTATAACTTAAATTGATTTAAATTTAAGTTAAGATAAAATAATTATCTTTTATATAATTTTTAGTGTTTGTTAGGCTTTAAAATTAGTAATTATCATTTTATTATTAATATTAAGTATTATTAAAGCTTTTAACAAAATTTAATAAAGCTTAGTTTTAAAATAATATTTATTAAATTTAATAAGTTTACTAATTTAGTAAAAACTTATTAGTATAACCATTTACTTTTTTATTATTACTTATTTTTTTGATTATTTAGATATTTAAGTTATATAGCTATTTCTTTCTTTTTAATTATTTAAGTAAAATATAATAATAATAAATATTAAACTATATTTATTTATTATATATATATATTAAATTCTAATTTTTAACTTAATAAGTTTATTTTATTTAGTATTAATATAATTATATTATAAAGATTTTTTATATTTTATAAATAAAAATAATTTATTATAATAATTTTAAAAAAAGATGTATTTATATTAAAATGTTTTTTTTTATTATATAAAAAAAGTAAAGTATAATTTTAGTAAACTATTTTTTAAAATATTTTTAATTAAGTTAAAGCCTAAGCTATATATAATATTAAAATATAACTTTAATACTAGTTAAAAAGTATAATATTATTATTTTAAATATATAAATAATTAGATTTTAATATAATTTTTAATTATTATAATAGTATAATGATAGTATAAAAGCTATACTTTTATATTTTTCTAAAAAGTAATAAAAGTATATATTAAAATAGCTTAATAGTTTTTTAAATACTTTTTTTAAAATTTAAAATAAACTATTAAAATATAATTATATATTTTTATAGCTATACTATAAAACTATTAATATTAATATTATTTTATTTATATACTAAATCTAAAGTTTATATTTATTATAAAATTTATTTTTAGTTAATTAAATATTACTTATATTTTTAAAAAATAATTTTAAAAGCTAACTTTATTATTATTAAATTTATATAAGTTATAATTTACTATATTTTTAATATTGATTACTTTTAGCTATAAATATATATAATTTTAATTAGGATAATATATATAATTCTTATTTTTACAGCTATATTATAAAAACATAATATTTTTTAAGTTTGTATCTATATTTAGAACTTTATTATAAAGATCAAAATAATTTATTTAAATAATTAGTATATTTTTAGTACTAAAACTATATTTGATATAATACTAATTATTTTTTTTAACTATTTTAATAATATATTATAGCTTAAAAATATAGCTTTTAAACTTTAAAAAGCTTAAAAACTATTTAATTTTATTTATAATTTAAAGCTTATAAATAAATAAAAGTACAATTTTATAAAAAAAGTAATTTTAGAAAACTAAAAATATATTTAAACTGGACTTATTTATTAATTTTAGGTAAGTTAAATTAATATTTTAGCTATTTAAAATTTAAAATAATGTTTTAAAACTAAAACCTTAAAGTACTATAATTTTACAATTTATTTAAATTGACTATAAATTTATTTATATAATATATTTATTAAAAAAACTAATATATATATTATATTTACATTGTATTTATTTATTATCTAAGTTATATTTTAATAATAAAAGTTAAATATCTAATTAAAACTATTTTTTAATTAGCTTTAGCTATATTATTAACAATACAACAATACTATTTAGTAGTATAATTTCTTAATATATACTTACTTTTTATAATTTATAGCTATAAAAATATAATTTTTATAATTATTAGTTTACTTTTATACTATTTTATCTACTTACTAAATTGGATATAAGCTATAATATATATTTTTTAAATAATTATATATATATAAATATTAATTTTTTTTAGTATATAAGTATATTGATACTATATAAATATCCTATTAAGATTTTTATATATATTTATAAAATTGTTAGAGTAATATACCTTGGTAAATTAAAGATAGTAGCTAAAAAATATATGAAATTTAATTATATTTGTATATACCAGATATTAAGTATAATATCTCATATTTACAGTTTATAGCTATAAATATTTGTTAAGTAAAAAGTTTTAAAAATTTTAAAATATTAAATTTATCAATAATATTTAAATATATATTGCTATATATAATTTTAAAGGTATGTATCTACCATATAGTAGCAGGTGTACTTTCTAAAGTAATATTCATCCTTTAAAAACTTTTGGTGAAGGTCACCAAATGTTATATACTTTTTAATATACAAAAAGCAAATAAATATGATTTAATACATTTATTTTTCTCTGATTTTATTAACTTAATTTATTTTTATTCAATTTTTAAAATTGAAATCAGCTACTTTCTCAAGTAGCTAATCACCTATTTACATTTCAAAATTTAAATTCAAAATAAAAATTTAGTAATTTAGCTCTAAAAATATTTAATATTTTTATAACAATCTGTATATAACTTTAAAAAAAATTAATTGTACTTAAAGTAGTAGGTACTTGGTAGGTTTAAACTATATAAAAACCATTGCTGAAGTGGTTCAGGTAAATTATCTAAAGGTATATATTTTAGATTAGGGAAAATATGCTTTCCTTTAAATAAAATATTTAAATCGACGCTATCGAAAGCGTTATTATTGAAGCACAACTGGAGTTTTTGGATGGTAACGAGAGTTTTAAGGAAGTTGACGAAAAGTTGAGAGAAGTCAATGAGATCATATATAGTCAACTTAAGTATTCGGCAATAAGGTATAAAATCAAAGTATTGAGATGAAATTTCACCATACAACGTGAGAGTAGTTAGATTAGCCAATTTAGTAAAAATAACTTGTAACATTTTAGAATCGGTTTTAGGGTGCAAATCGAGGGTGAGTTCTTGAAGTTGGTTGAAGTTGTTCCATTGATTAAGGTTGGTAGGATCGATATAATATGCACTGAGGGAAGTTAAATTGTTCCACTGACCTTCAAATTGTACGATTCCATCAAATAATAAGTTATATCCGTAGTACGTTTTCAGTTTAGGCCAAAATTTCGCGTTGCTAAAATAATTTAAAAGGTTTGGATCGAACTTATCAACTGTTAAATCGAAATAAAGCAAATTTTCAAAAATGGGTAGTTCATTTTGATTTGGAGCCAAGCTTAACTCATTTAAATAAATAGTAAGATATTTTAAGTTTTTAAAGTTATGATGTATGATGAATATTAACTCAGTTGAAACTAGTCTACTGCTAGAAATGTAGAGATTAGTCAAATAATTACTGCTAAACCCTGAAAATCTTTTTAAATCATCATGGAACAATTCCATCTTGATCTCTAATTCTTGCAAGTGTACGAGATGGTGAAAAAGATCTTCAACCTCGTAGCTCATATCATATTTAACATACAGTTCAAGCCTCTTCATAAATTTAAATTTATCGCCTCTGTACCTTTTTAACTGATCCATACCTTCCTGCGTATCGATTGTAAGACAATACCGCTTTAAATTGCTATAACTTTCTAATTCAGTAATCAAATTGTTAGAGTTGATACAACGTGAACCATTAATAAACTTATGATGTTTTTTAATAGTAGGTTCCAACTCAGACCATAGCTTCTGTTTAAATTCATCCAACTTTTTAATTACTTTCTCTTTATATAAATTCCTTCTAATATTTGCTTCTTTTGTTACATAATTTAACTTATCATCTATATCAAGTTCAGACATAGCTACTTCTAATGCTTGATAATATTTTCTAGTTGCTCCGTACTTAAAATCATCTTCTTTAAAGTTCCAATGAAAAAGTATATCTTTATACAGTATAGGCAAAACAATTAAATAAAAGTATCTGTTGACATTTGTTAAAATTACTTGTTCGTCAATAGTTAAATTTGATATTATAGCATTCAACATAGCGATTGGAAGTTGTTGAATATTAATTAAAATTTCATCCATATTCTCTAAAACTTTTATTAACGATTTGATGAATTGCTCTAATTTAAAGTAACTGTAAATATTATTCTGAGCGAGGTAGGTTTGTATACTGTTTAGTAAAATGAGAGAAATTAAATATGTGCCCAGTTAACATTTAATTAACTAATATTATAAAAGATATAAACTCCAATTATTAAGTTCACTTTAAAGTTTATATACTTCCAACTTTGAATGAGATGTAGTTTTGTAAGCAATCGTGTACCAATAAGATCGTAAATTACGGTTTTAAGCTCTCGATGGCTTCGATTTAGAAATCTCTACTACCATGATCACCTCTTCTCGGTTAATTTTTAAGTAGTAATACGCAGTATCTGTACTAATTGCCCCATGTTTAATGAATTAGTTTTAACTCAATGTTTTATCTATTAGCTTCCTAGGAAAATAGAATAAATTACACTCATCCTATTGAACACTTCTCTACAAGCGTTTAAGATATTTCTATTATTATATTGCCTTAGCAGTTAAAGTTGAGGAATAGAAAAGGAAAACTAAGTGAAGCTTTATGGAAAATTTAAATGTTTAGCTTCTTGAGTATCTTGATACTTTGAAAGCTTCTATTAAGCTTAGCACACAGATAGAATTCCTTTTTAGAAAAGATAGACTTCCACTCAGTTAGTTGTTACTCTAGCTGGAGGGAGATAAGATATATCATCTACAGATATCCGAACAAAAGTATAGTGAATAGTCCATAGTAAAGATAATATAATCAAATATATTAAAAAAACAATTTCTTTAAGAAGAGGAAAGTTCGATAGAAAAGCTGGAGCTACAGAACTAGTAGCAAGAAGTGGAAAACTAAAAGTAATAGAAGCTAGAAAGTAGATGCTTTAGGTAAAAAATCAGGTTATAAAGCAATAATGAATATTTTTCAGGAAATAAATATAAAAGGTATTTATTTTAAACACTTAGGTGCATTATAAATAGATGGATTCCACTAAAAATAGAATTATTATTAACAGCTTAAGCTAAAGCTCTTGCTTTAGATAGGAAATAGCCTATTATTGCAAATAGATTAAAATATTTTGGAGAAGAATATTTTAACAGCAAAGTATAAGTTGCTTTAGTAGATAATGAAAAATAAAAACTAAATATTACAAATACTTAGGAGAAATAGAATGCTACTTTTTTCCAAACTTTTCTAAATGATTATATAAAAAAATTATATCTTTTTAAAATGGAAGCTAAAATAAGTAACATAAATAAGAAGGTATATAACTTCTTTTAATTAATAAAAAATTTATTATTGATAATTAGTCTAGTTTGATTTAGCTAGTGTAGATATTGAAAATTAAAAATTAGTTTAGAATAAATTTTATTAAATAAGGCAAATTTTTGTATTAAAAGGTTTATAAAACTCAGTTTTTTAGTAGCTTTAAAAATACAAAACTGCTTAATTTTATATTTATATCTAAATTCATTCCAGATCTAGTATTTTAGAGCTTTTAAATTATATTAAATAAATTTAAAATAGAGTAGATATATATTTTAAAAAAGAAAAAAATATTTATAATGAATACTTTGCTAATAAAAATATATATTAGAAAAGCTAGCTATATAATTTTTATTTTAATTTAGAATTATTATTTTTTTATTATAGCATTTTTAAATAATTTTAAGCTATTAAAAAAATAATTTAATTTTTAACTAAAATACTAAAAGGTAATAATAAAATAATATAAAAAAATGAAATAAAATTTATTTTTACTATAGTAGTTTTATTTATATAAAGTAATATACTACTTACTTAATTATATATTTTCTATATAATATTAAATTTATTTGTATTCTTATTATTAAAAAAATATAAATAAATATTATTTATAAAAGCTATTATATATAATTTATATATATTTATAAAGTTAAAACTAAAAGTTAAAATTTTTACTTTTTAGATAAAAAAGTTTATAATAATATTAAATACTAATAATAAAATTAGAATAATTTAAGTTAAAAGTAATAAATATATTAAATTTACATAATTTACTACTAAAAGTAAAAGTATTTTTAAATTAAATTTAATTTTAAACTTTATATAATGTAAAAAATTTTAAAATATTAACTTTATAAATTTTGTTCTAAAAAAATAAAAGTAATATATATAGTTGAATAAAATTACTTATAATATATTAGTTTATTTAAACTTTAAAAATAAAGCTATACTTTTATAGCAGATATAAAATAAAAAATAAAAAAGTTAGTTTTTTATTTTATAAAGTTTATTTAAATATTAAAGCTTTAAATTTATAATTTAAATTTTTTTAGTTTAATTTTAGTAAAACTAAATTAAACTTAATTTAAAAGTTTTACTTAAGATTTTTAAACTTAATTATTTAAACTATTTTTTATTATTAAGTACTTTTATAAATTTAAAGTAGTTTTTTAAACTTATGTTTTTTAGATTTTTTATTTTACTTAATAATTTAGTTTAGTTAAACTTTTATTTAAAAAAAATTAAAGCATATTTTAAATTAATAAGTTAAAATAATTTAGATTAATTTTAGATAAATAAAAGAGTTTTTTTTAAAGTTAGCATTTTAGATAAATTTAGTACTAATTTATATTTAAAAAAAAGTATAAAAATATAAAATTAAAATTTAATTTAAGCAAAACTTTTAAAATAATTTAAAATAATTTATTTTTTTAATAGTATTTACTTTATTTAAACTAATTATATTATTGAAGTTATAATTTTTTTTTAAATAAAGTAACTTAGCTAAATTTAAATAAATAAATAGAAAAAATAAATCTATAATTAAATTTAAAATAATGATTTAGTTATTACTAATAAAATTTAGTTAATATATAAATAAATTTTTAAAAAAATTAAATAATAATTAATACTTATTTAAACTAAATAAATTATATATAGTAAAAACTAAATATTTTATAATTTGAATTTTTATATAATAAATAAAGCTTTAATATATATATTTATCTTAATAATTAAAAAATTTTAAATTAAAAAAAAAAGCTATAAAAGTGGCTTAAAAAGTATTAAGTTTTATAGCTTTAAATTAAATTTTAATATTTTTAAAAGTTATTTTAGTAATTTTTATATAAAGTATATATTTAAATTAAAAATAATACTTATAAATAAAATTTTAATTTTTTTAATAAGAAACTAAAAGTATTAAAATTTTTAAAACTATTTATATTAATAATAGTAAATAAAATAAAATAAAAAAATAATTAAAGCTATAAAATTGAATTTATAAAGTTAGTTTTAAAATTATAAATTAAAAAAAATAAAGTATAATTATTATATATTTATATTAAAAAAAAATTTATAATTGGTTAATATTTTAACTAAGTAGTAATTTATAATAAAAAAAAGAAATAATTTTTAACTATTACTTATATTACTTATTTTTAGCAAGTAACTAGTTTTTACTATAAAAAGTATTAGCTACTATATATCTATATACTTGTTTTTTACTTATTAAAAGATATATATTATAATATAATTTTTTTACTTTAAATTAATACTAATTAGTTATACTATTTTTATATTTTATTACTTAATTTTTTTTAAAGATTTTTATTATATTATATATTTTTTAATAAATAATATAAACTTATTTAAAAGAAAGCTAGCATATATAAAAAAACTAATATAGCTACAAAATCAGAATATTATTAATTCTTTACTTTTTAATTTAATAATAATACTTATAATTAATTTAACTAGTATATATTATTTTAAATTAATTATATTTATTATAAGTATAGTATACTTTTTTATAATAAAAGAAAAAAAGTAATGCTTTTATTTAATTTGATAAAATATCAAATGAGCTAATAAGTATTTAATAAAAAAAGCTAGTAAGGTTTTTTTAAATATTTTTTTTTTCTAATTTTAATCTAAGCAATAATATAAAACTTAATATAATTAATATTAGTTTTTTTTAAATAGCTTATTGAAAAGAAAAAATAATAAGTTTATAAAAACTTTAAAAAGATATATATATAAATATACAGTTTACTAAATTAAAAAAAATATTATTAAGCTATACTAGTATATAAAAATAATACTATAAATTATATTAGTTAAATTAAAAATAACTTTAATAATATAAACTATATTATAAATTAAAATAAGCTAAATTTTAATTATCTAATTTGCTATTTTATAATAAAATTAACAAAAATATTTTTTAAAAGGAAAAAAATAATATTTAGTAATAAAATGTTAAATTTATAATATTTTTAAAAGTAAAAATAAATATATATATAAATTAAAATAAGCTACATTAAATATATTAAATTTAAAGTAAAATATACTTAGTAATAAAAAAAGTTTAAAAAGCTTATTTATACTTTAAAAATAGTTTAAATTAGTTTATTTTACTTAAGCTATAATATTAAATTTTAAGTTTTTTTTTTCTTATACTTAATTTTTTTAATTTTTTTTTTAATTTTAAAAAGCTTTAGTATTTAAAACAATTATATAAATATATATTAGTAAATAATTATTTATATTTAGTTTTAATATAAATATATTATTATAGTTTAACTTTAGTTTTTTTAAATATTTTATAGTTAAAAAGTTATAAATAAATTTATTTTAAACTTTTAGGTTTAATAAACTATTTTAGAAATTTTATAAATATAATATACTAATAATAGCACTTTTATTTAATTTAAATATAAGATAAACTTTAATAAAAGTTAAATTAATTATAAACTTTATTTTTATATATTAAAGTAAATATTAATTTATATAAATTTATACTTATTATAGTATTTAATTAATTATAGCTATAGCTATAGCTAATTGTAGTAAGTAATAAAATATAGCCTACTTTTTAAAATTTAATTAAATTAAATGTTTTTAGCTGAAATTAAGATTATATTTTTTAAATAAATAAAATAAAATTTAATATAATAATATTTTTAATTTATTTATTAATATTAGTAGATTTTTAGCTTTATAAAATTTTACTTTTTTTACTTTTTTTATATTACTTTAACTGAAAATTATTAGCTAAAAATTATAAATATAGTTTATAATTTTTTTCTTTAATAGTAATTTTTAGTAATTAAGCTTTAATTATTTTACTAGTTAAAAAGTAAATTTTATAATTTAATTTTTAATTTCTATATATTTATATTATACTTTATTAAAAATAACTACTTATTTATTTTAAAGCTTAATAAAAAATTAAGCTTTTATAATTAATTAAAAATAGTATATATATTTTTACTAAACTTACTAAAATTTACATAATATAAAAAAATAATATTTTATTATATAATTTTTTAATTTTACAAATAATTATTTATAATTTAAAAAAATAAAAGAAAAAATATAATAAATAAAACTAAACTTACTACTATAATAATAATTTTAAAATTATAAAATAAACTAAAATTTTTAGTATTATTTATATAAATATAAAACTACTATTATATATTATGTTTTAATTTAAACTATAATTAATTTTTTAGTATTTTTTTAGTAGCTTCTTATATTTATATTAAAAGGCAAAAAAAATCCTTTTCTTTTATTTAATTTAATTTAGCAAAAATTGAAACATAATTTTTTATATATTAAACCACTAATAATTTATAATATATTTTTAAATAAAGTATAAATATAATATCAAAAATATAAAATTAATATATAATTTTATATAATTTAGAATAAAAATATACTTATTAATATTTTACTATATAGCATATTATTAAAATATAAAATTTTATTATAAAAATTAATGTACTTTATTAGTTTTAAGCTTTATACATAGCTTACTAATTTAAACTATTTATTTGGTATAGTAAAAAAACTTTAGCTTACTTTTTATCTAATCAACTTATATTTATAAATACTAGTATTAGACTATACTAATAGATATATATAATTATAAGAATTAATAGAAATAAAGTTAAATTATATATTTATTAATAGTAATTAGAATTGTACTATATCCAAAAACCTACTTAGATTTAAAGGTTATTATAGTAAGCTTTTTTGAATAAATCTATATATTGATATATACTTTATATTAGTATTAAATCGATAGAGTATATTATAAAAGTTCTTTTCTTTTTTATATTTTTTTAAAATATTTCCAAATTCTACTTTATATTTGCTTAAAACATTAACAAGCTAAACTATTTCTATTTAAAAATTAATAAACTTAACTAAAGTTTTTATTCCAAAATTAAATCAAAATGGCTGAATTAATAAAATAATTATATATGTATACAAAATCGTAATATATATGATAGTTTTGAGAAAATACTTTTTAGAAGTTAAACAAATATTAAATTTATTAGTTTAAATTGACTTTAACTGTCAACTCACTATCAGAAGCTAAGGAATTTACCTCAACAATTAAAGTACCAGATTTAAGGTTAGCATCATACTTGGAGGTCCAAGATCCCTGAGCAACCCCTTCAACTACGACGTTGGATGGTTTTTTAGTTAATATATTTATAGTGTAGGGCCTGCTTGATGGTTTACCGCTGTAGCTACCCTGAATCTTACCAACTTTGAAAGTGACGGCGTTCGAACTTGAGTCCAAGTTGTAAGTTTGAGTTGTGAACTGGTTATTCTTGAACTGTCTGGTGACTAAGTCGTCCTCGTAGAGATCAAATTGTTCACTACCGTTGGAATTGGTGACGGTGAATACGTCCACGTAGAGCCTATCGCTAGGCTTACGGTTACGGAAGGAGTTAACGTTACCCCACATAGGTATTATGGAATTAGCTTTGACGAAAAGTGGTAAAGTATCCAGAGGAGCTGGGAAGTTGTTCAAAGTCTGTTCACCGGAGTAAACTTTACCAGTCCAGTAATCGACAAAGTTCCCTTTAGGTAAGTAAATTCCGTCACGTTTCAATTCGTTCTTGTAAACAGGAGCTACCAAGAATGAGGGACCGAAAAAGTACTGGTACTTGGTAATCTCTTTATCGTAAGATTTAGGATCTTCTGGGTACTCGAGAACATGAGAGCGCACAATTGGTAAACCAGTTCTATAAGCTTCGTTAGCTAAAGTGTAGATGTAAGGTAAAAGTCGTTCTCTAAGTTTGAGGTACTTTCTGTTGATTGAAGTGCCGGGTTCACCATATCTCCAAGGTTGTTTGTCGTAGGTAGCCCAACCGGACATGGTCATTAAAACAGGTGTAAAAACTTTGTACTGGAGATCACGGATGTAGGTGTTGGCTGAACCTCCGAAAATACCGTCGACATCACCAGCTGTGTACACTTGGGCAGAGTTACTTGATCCATGTAAGGTAGGAATATGGAACCTAATGTTCTCCCAGGAACCACTCTGATCACCGGTCCATTGTACTGCACATTTCTGACTACCGGCCCAGCCTTCCACTAACCATACGAACCCTCTAGCATCCGAATAATTTTGGATTCCATTGTAAGCTTCGTTACATGCATTGAAAGCGAACTGGTAACCCGAACCTACCCATTTAACATCCAACTTACGTACACGTACACCCCATTTACCTACTTCGGTAGGTTGGTTGGTTAAGTTGGATTCGGTCCATAAACCTAAGCTTGTGTTACGTTTAGCTAACGCTTCGTTAGTTTCACCTAATTGCTTGTAGCCACAACCATAACCATCATTAACTAGTAACCAACCGACTGGAATATCGTTATCTACGTATCCTTGTGCTACTTTGGTAGAGTCTATCAACGTATCTTTAGGCGGTCTACCGTTGGCAGTCTTCAAGTAACAGTCGGAATCACCTAACTCTAAACCGTATATAGGTGGCATGAAAGGTCTACCAGTTAAAGCAGTAAACTTGTTTAGCACAGTTTTAGCATCCCCTAAGAAATAATAAGCATCAAATCGGTTTTCTTTATGGTTCAGTTTGATAGGTGAAACGAAGTTGTAGATACCAGCAGCAAAAGTATTACGGAAAACACCGTAACCTTTGGATGAGAAATAAAATGGTGATGGGTTAGGATTACCACCGTCATTCCAGTTGTAATTGACGGTTATGTTTATACTGGTGTTCTTGTGTTGAAATCTTCCGTTTTGCATACCACCACCAAAATAAAATTCATCGTTGGGAGAAGTTAATGTCTGAATAGTTTGACTTGAACTTAAATCCAAAGGCTGGGATTCTTGAAAGACTAATTTGTTGTCGTTGAATAGAGAGAATTTCAATGGTCGCTTCGTAATCTGAAGCTTATAGCTTCCGCTAACTAACTGTAAATTATCGTTACTGTTGATATCTTGTACGTTGGGAGGTGTATAACCAGTATCTTTTAGGACTATCGCTACTGAAGGTTCGACAAAATTACCGGAACTTACGGCTTGTATCCGTACAACTTTACTATCTACGAAACTGACTTGAAGTTTAGCTGCTCCAGATATCAACGAGAATGTATTACCGTTTACTCTACTGTAGCTGTCCAAATTACCGAGCTGTGCTCCTGAAACTAAGCTTAAAGCTAAGTACCCTAAAAGAAGTTTAAAACTCATCTCTTTATTGATTTATACCCAGCTTTAAACTTGACACCTATTGCTTAAATAGTGGTTTAACGTTAATAAAAAATGTAAACTGATTTTACCAGGTGATTTAAATCCCTTGATTACGACTGCAGTAACCGCTAAACGTGTGTAAGTCAGCAGTGTTGTAAGACTGGGTCGAGATACAGGACTAAGTACATACCGATCTTCTATAAAACTAGATTTTATCAGGCTTAGTCTTAAAACCAGCTTTATACGTCAAATTTTAAGCTTCAGACCTGTCTAAAAGCAACTTTAGTGTCTAAATATTACTGCTATAGCATAGTTAATTCGATAATGTTGTTTAGCACCACATTGCTAAACTTCATCAGTAGATGACTTAAAAATTTGATCTTATGATTATAATATTCTAATCGCGTGATACCTCAATTTAAATTAATTCAGTAGCTAGTATATGCTAGAATCTTGTTTCAAATAGCAAAATATAGCCTTGTATGGTGAATAACGAATCATAACTCAGAAATTTAAGTACTTTATAAAAATTAAAGCTGCTATAAAAAGTCATTTGGTTTCATAATTAAAGTTTGGTCTGCTAAAAAATAATAAACATCCTTACATCGTTACATTTACTACAGAGTTACAGTTTTTAAAGGATTTAAATATAATTCAACAGCGTAGTAAATCTACTTTTATATTAAGTTTTTTTCCTACATTGTACATATTTATTGATAGTTGTCAGCAAAATTTGTTGCATTAAAGTTCGTTATAATATCATTAATATAGATGTCCTGAATTTTAAATTTTTTTAAAAAGCGATTTATTTTATTTAGTTTAAAAATTCGAAGTATAACTTGAATCTAAATTAAGGGATTTTGACATACTTTTAAGTATTCCTATTTTGCTTTTTTACTATTAAAGAACTTTTTTAAGTAGTAGAGCAGGTGATCGAACAGTAAAACTATAAAAAAAAATTAATTGCATTTAAAAAATCAAATACATTAAGTACTATATACCTGATTTAAATATCTCTTATCTATTGTTAAACTAAAAAAATGGTTTTAAAAGGTTTTGGAATATAAATTAAAAAAAATAGTTTTTAAAATCTAATAAAACTTTCTATAACTCTGATTTAAAACAAAATTTTAGAAGCTTAATTTTTATAAATAGATTTATATATCCAACATTAAAATAATCTAAAATTTTAATATATTTCAAGCTAAAAATATTTTTATTAAATTTAAAGTTTTGAATATTTTTTTAATTAAATTTAATTTTATTAACTTATATTTACCAATTTTTTATTTTAAACTACTATTTTAAGTATTAAATAATATATTAACCATTTAGTTAGCATAGGCTTAATATTTAGTAAAAGATAATTACTAAAATATATTTAGTACCATTACTACTATATATTAGAACTTTTATAATATGTAATGCTGGCATATAATAACATTATAATTAACTTAGAGATAGCTTAAAGTAAAATTTAGAAAATACTGATCTTATAAATTAATAAAAGTCTATAAACAACTAAACCTAAGAAAATATTTTTAAAATAATATAGTTGAAATTAACTAAAAATATAATAATTTTTTATCAAGTTTAGTAAAATATAAAGTAATAAATGTAAAAAATTATAAAGTATTAAGATATAATAACTTTATTTAAGCTATTTTTAGTAATTTATTTAAATTAAAACTAATTAAAATATTAAAACTAATTAAAATATTAAAACTAAAATTAAGTTTAAATTTATTAATAAAATAAATAGTAAGCTAAATAATAAAATATAAATCTAAAGATTTAAAAGTTAAAGTTAAAAATTAATTTTTATATTTATTTATTATATTTAATTATATATGCTATTAAAAATATATTTTTTAAATTGTTATTAATTTTAAATATTTAAATTTATATTAAATTAATAAAATATTAATTATTTACTAGTAAAAAAACAAAGTTAAATATCTTTTAAATATTATATAAATAATAGATAACAATAATAAATATATTAAATATAAAATATAATTAAAATAATGTAATTAAAATTACTAGTACTATATTATAAAAGGTAAAGTATATTTAATAAAGTAAAAATATATAAAAAATTAGTTTAAATTAAATATAATTACTATATAAAAAAAAACTTAAACTTAATATTAATAATAATAATAGTAAATCTAATATAAATAAAAAAGTAATATAAAAATAAAAACTATTATAATAAATATATATTATTAATATATATATAATATAAAATAATAAGTATTAATACTATAATTTTTTTATAGTTTTAAATATTGCTATATTATATTTTTTAAAATTTCTTTTTAAATTATATATTTATTATTATTATTATTTTAAAAAATATTTAATAGCTATTAAATTATACTTAAAGAATAAATATTTTATTATATGCTAGTAAATAATAAGAAAATCTATAAGAATTTTGAAAATAAATTAGAAAAAATTATACTAAGTTTAAAATATAAGCTTATTTTATAATAATTTACTAATTTTTATTATTTTTAATTATAGCATATTATATATTTTAATAAAATTAGTAGTATTAAAATATTTGAGTAAAGAATTTTAGTTTTTATTTAGCTGTATTAAATTTAATATTTTATATAAATAATAATAATTATTATTATATTAAAAAATTTACTTATTTTAAAAATAAGTAATATTTATAACATTTTAATCAATAAATTAAATTAAAATTTTAAATAATACTTTCTTTTTAAAAGTAGAGTTTATATTGAATATATAGTTATAATAATTTATAAATTAATATTTAGCTAAAATTTAATTAATAAAATAATATATAAAAAATATAACTTATTTTTATTTAATTAATAAATATTAAATATACAATATTTTATAGCAATAAATAATATAAAAATAAAATCTATTATAAATAAATTAAAAATTTAAACTATAAAAATATATTATAAAATAATTATTTAAAAACTATTTTTGCTAAAAATTAATATAATTATTATATATATAAATACCTATTTTAATTTAGAAAATAATATTTAATTTAAATTTAACTAAAATAATATATATAATTTTTATTAATAGTAAATAAAAATATATTAAAATTAAATACTATTTTAAAGTAGTATAATTTAAAATAATAATAAGTATAAAATAATTTATTTATATATTTTTAATAATAATTTAATGTTTATAACTTATTATTATTAAAAATTAAAAAAGTAAAAATTCAAAACTAGAACTTAAAAATAAAAATTTAATAGTACTTTTTTAATAAATATTATAAATAATATATATATAAACTTTACTAAATATTTTCAATATACTTAACTTATATAATTTAATTATAACTATTTTACTTAAATTTTAATTTTTTAATAAAATATAAAAAAATGATAAAAAGTTAAAAATTTTAAAAATAATTTCTAAATTATAATAAAATAATTATATTAATAAAATTTAACTAATTCAAATTTTAGTTAAATTAAAGTTATTTTAAAAGTTGATTAAAAAATTCTATAATAAAAGTTAATTTATTAATTTTTTTTTTTTAGTTTTAAACTACAAAAAATATATAATTAGCTATAAATACTATAAATACTATAATAGCTATATATAGTAAATATAATTAAAAATTATTAACTAATTTAAATAAATATATTAGAAATAATAATAAACTATATATAAATATTAAAGTAATTTTAAATTAAAATAAGAATTATAGCTAAATAAATATAAAATTAGTAAGCTTTAGTTTTTAAAATTAATTATAAATTTAACTAAAAATATATATTAAATTAAAAAAAAATTAATAGGTTTTTAGTACTAATAAAAAATTTATTTTTAATTTTTAATATAATAAATAAATAATAGCAAATATAGTAAGCAAGTTACTTATACTAAAGTTTTTAAATCTATTTTTTTACTTTTTAAATTATTTAAAAAATTACTATATACTTTAAGTTTTAATTTCTTTTAAAAATATATTTATTAATAAATTATTAAATATAAAAATTATTATTAAATATAAATATTACTATTAAGTTCATTAAAACTATTTTTTTAATATTTTAACAATAAAAAAGTAAAAGTAAAAAAATATAAAAAAAGTAAAATTAAAGAAATATAAAATAATTTATTTAAAAAAAGTTTACAAGTTATTTATATTATTTTATTAAGCTATTTTATACTGTTTTTTAAGCTATTTTAAAATATTTTTTTAAATTTAAATTAAATTTTAATTACTTTTTTATTATATATTATTTATATATAAGTTATTTAAACTAATTAAGTCTTTTTTGTATTATAAATATTTTATAAAGTTTTATTTTTTAAATACTACTTATCTTATAAATACTAATTAATAAATTAATAAACTACTTTACTAATAAAACTATAATTATTATTAAATTTACTAAATTTATATAAATTTTATTATTTTAAAAATTATATATTTATTATAAAGCTTTGCTTATTTATAACTATATTTTTTTAAATACTATTTAAATACTTAAATATATTATATTTTTATTTAAAAATTTTAATTATATTAAATATTATTTTTACAAAATCTTTTATTAGTATAGCAGATTTAATAATTTTTTTAAAAAATTATTATAAAAATTTTATAGCTATAAAAGTTGCTACTAACTTTTATAATTAAATAAAAC